>JACGCK010000302.1:0-47047 GCA_014925825.1 Pholiota molesta
AAATAGTAATTCGCTTCTAGGGCCTGAACCAATAAAGCTATTTATATGAATCCTTCACAGGTGGATTTAGAATTTAATTCCGCATCTTTCAGTATAATATGGCTTATGTGGGTCCCACATAGGGTGCACCAGCTACCCAGGTGCATTTCCAGTAATATTGGGAAAATGCTATTTTAGGTATTTCCCACCCCTAGGAGGGTCCCTGCCTCATTTGCAGTCATGTGTGGTCATGTGGTTAGGTAGCAGGTCATGTGTTTGGTCCTTGATGGCATATTTGATGGGCCAATGAGCAGAAAGTCCCAAAATGGGTCAAATCTAATGATAGATGCTGAGGGGGCATAGGAAAATTTGCGCTTTGTCTTGCGCTCGCCTGCGCTTCTTGCGCTTGACTTGTGCTTGACTTGCGCTGGGATTTTGCGACTTGCGCTGGAATTTTGCGCTGACTTGCGCTACTCTAAGCATTTTTGCGCTTACTTGCGCGCATTCCGAGAGCGCAAGTTGCTAATGAGTGGAAATTTTGCGCATACATGCGCTGTCCTTGTTAACATCTAGTACGGTAGTCTACCAGATTGTAAATCATTTAATAGCCTTTTTGGCTTTACCCTTGGGACATGGCTGAGGACGAGGACACAAGTCAACCACCTGAGGAAGTTTTGGGAGCTCTTGATATTCAGGGCCACACTACGATCGAACTTGAGTCATCAAAAGTCTCAGAAAGGAGTGCCAGAGTCTCAGCTTACCTCGAGCTCGTCCTCATTTCCCTTTTTATCACCAAGATCCCAGATGAAAGTACCTGCATACGGATCCCAATAGTGGTGATCACCAGCATCCAGACCCCACTGATAGTGACCAGCAATTCCTGCGCGGGCCGATTTTTCGAACATTTCCTCCTCCAATATTTCCAAACACTCCTTGTCCACATCAGTATCTATCAGGGCGGAAGGTGTGCCACTGAATTGCACATCCCACGCTTTTTCGAGAAGCATATTTTGGGTAAGTCCTTTGTTCTTGGGGTCGGCTTTGACGGACTTCAATATATATAGCGTGTGCGCATGGGCAATAGGCAAGCGTCCTAACCACTTATGTCGAAGATTCTTGTTCTTGCTGACATGTGCTTCGAACCAGTTGGAAATTTGTGCGCGCTTGGTGAGTGACAAGCCTCCGACAAATGGTACGAGCTCTTTTTTGACATCCATCTTGCTCTTGTCCATCCATGCCTTCGCGGGGACAGTTTCCGAGTCCACAGTGTCAGGTGCCTTCAGCAGCCGTTTGAGAATGTCTACCGAGGGCAATAACGTGTCAGAGATCTGCTGTGTATAGGGGATAGTGGACGGGTCTGCCAGAACGTCCTCTGGTGTCTTGACATTCCATGAATGCAACCATTTCCCGAGCTGTTCAATAGGTTAGTTGGTTAGTTTTGTTTCAGTACGAAACATAATAATCCACTGACCCTGATTGCCCTTCTTCCACTTCTGTCACGCCAGAGGGAATCCACAATATCTCCCATCGTCACTATCGTGGTTGTGTCCGGGGTAATCCCAGGGCTGGCAAAGTCACAGCCTCTCCACCAGTGCACCTTCCACCGTCCAGGACTATCGTTTTCACAATGAATCACACGGACTGGATACCAAAATTCACCATGTCGTACCAAGGCGCCCCTTCCGCACAGTAGGCGCTCACTCAAAGGTCTTTTTGACATTGTATTACATGCCTCTATCTTTCTAAATTTGAATTAATTGTAACGAAGTGTAGGATGACGATAATAAGCAACTCACATGTGACTAGAAGTTCGCCTTGAAGTGCCAGCAAACACCGGAATCGTTGGATCACAGAAGTCGCAGAGGAATCTTTCGTTCGTTTTCAAGTTACTTGCTTGTCCATTGCTCTGACATGCAATATGTGACCATTCATTACAGGTATTGCACTGAATGGCTTCTCCATTTTCCTGTTCATAAAGAAGGTTGCCATCTCCGCTCGTTCCGCAACGGCAGTTGACGGAGAATTCAGAGTCAGGAAGTGAACTGGCAGGTGAGATAGGTCGTCCTGGATCAGCTTTCACCTCGCCGCTTGATACGTCTTCCACAGCCAAGCTTTCTGGTGCATGCTGAGAGTCAGGAAGCAAACTTTCAGCTGAGGATACATCTTCAGCCCAGCTTTCTGATTCATGCTGCGAGTCAGAAGGTGAACTTTCTGCTGAGACAGATAGTTTCCATGAATCAGTTTTCGGCGGTTTGTTTGACACATATTCCACAGCCCAGCTGTCTGGTTTACTCGTCCATGCTTTACGTCTGTGTTGATCAAGCTTCGATAGGTGTTCCGCCTGAAAGACAATAGAGGGTAGCGACGTGGGGCCAGATGACGTGGGAAGTACTCTGAGGCTAAGACACTTTGTCAAATCATTGGTACGTTTCTCGTAAAATAGTTTCTGGGCTTTGAACCCTCCCCGAAGATAATAGAATGCTTCGTAGATGGAATATCCATTTGGGATCTCGATGTTTTGCCCAGAAAGATGAGTCGCAAATGTCGTGTTTCGCTCTATAATTGGAATTCCATTGTGTGCCAGCCCATCATATGTGTAAATTGTTTTCTTGTCAATTGATGCATAACGCGCGATAAAGTGGCTTGCAGTCTTGGAAAAGAGTACAAGCCCTATGAGATCATAAACTAGTCCATTTTTTGTTGCCAGTGTTTTGGTAGCTGGATATAGAGCAGCCGGAAAGTCCCAAGAGAGCGAATTTTGCGTATCAAGTTCAACTTCCAGAGTGAGAATGATGGGCAGTGAGATGATTATATTCTTGAGGTCCACTCGGTGTCCAGGACAAAGAGGCTGTCCATCCTTTACACGCCAACATGATGGGGCATCAGTTGGGTCTCTATCAAGAGAGAGCAGGCTGTCGAAATAGCTTGTAACACTTCCCTTGAAGACTTGGTGTACATATGGATGAAGGACATGTTCTTGATGTTGGCATGGCTGGACGATTTCATAATGAGCCCCGCCAATCGCAACTGAACCGTCACAGCTATGGAGATCGAATAACCATGTATGGAAATATTGAAGCACTAGAGATGATTGACACCGAGATGTCTCCTGCCGGAGGAGATACCACAGCCATGCCTGTCCAACAATCAGTGGTGAAATTAATAATAGCAAATTAAAGATGTACACTCAATGACTGATTGGAATCAACATTATCAATTGCTCGTTCTTGGTGCAATACCATTCGAAGATCATTTCGCTGCTTCCTAAGGGCTTGAGTAGTGTCGTCATCATTATTTTCGAGCAGGCGCCGAGAGTTAAGTGTGGTAAAGAAAGCATAGAGGCCTGTAGTCTTTGGTACTGAATCGAAAAGTGATGTGAATTCATCAAAATTCCGCATGGTGGCAAAGAACAGGAGCTCCAAAGACGTATCCAGCCAGCATGAGTTTGCGTCCCATGGATAGCTGGGGGGCCCAAAAGTAATCAGGCTATTCGTCACCTTGGGAGCACGGTGCCGCCGTTTTTTAGATTTCTCGGGAGGAAGAAGCTCATCTTTAGTATCCGGTGGCCGCCCATCGTTCTTCGATCGTTTCTTATCTTCAAGATGAGAAGAACAACTCTTCTTTGTCCTACCAATATTTGCGGCAGTGGCTTTCCAAGTCTCTGCTGCACCATACCAAATAGGAATTCCTTCTAAAATATGGAATTAGTCATAATTAAATTAGACAATCATCTAACTCACTTGAGTCGGCATGGAAGAGACGCTCATAATACACTGCTACTGCATGGAGGCTTCGCAGTCCTTCCATAAGGGAATGATCCCGACCACATGCCGCATAGAAGCATAGAATTTCCAGTTCATCGATTCCTCGGCATTATTGGTGTCCGGAATTGAATCCCAAATGTCAATGTCCATTGTTTGTTCAGATTTGAACAACATTGAAGCATGCAACGGTCGAATCCACCACTCCATCCATGATTTGAGCTTGGGAAAATCACGAACCAGATATGAGGCTTGAATAATAAATTCGTCTGAGTTTGGCATGTCCAAAAGCCCCATTGCTCTAGCTTTGAATGCTTCAGTGTCTTCTGGATTTATGACACCACCAATACAGCTGATACGGGTGATACCAGCACGGTAATGCTCTTGACATTTTTTTAGTAACGACTCGGCTTCTTCCTGGAGCTCTTCTACAGTGCGCTTGTCATCTGGTTGCATTATCCAGAATTCAATATAGGCCAGAATAAATCCAGCGCGCTCTGCTTCACTAAAATCCATCATCTGGAATATTTGCAAATTAGCATACAGAATCAATAGAGAAATAAAACATACTCCTGCAAACATTGACTTATCTAACTCAATTTTACGCGCTTCTGCTTCACGAGCAATGCTTGAAAAGACAGCAATAAAATGGTACTTGAAATGATCTTTGCTGGCACTATTTGTAAATGAAAGAACACCTGGAACCCAGCGCAACAGTGCAGGAGAATATGCAGAGGTTATCATGAGTAGAGAATTTCGTTCTTTCCACCATCCATGTGCCGCATCATTAACAGTCCCATTTATTGAATCATCGAGCTTGGTATCCTTGACAAGAATAGACCGCATAAAATTCGTTTGAACAGAAAATACGGTAACCGTTCCAAGTGTCGAGTAAATAACAAAACCGGGATATTCATCCATGAACTTCACAAATTCTTCAATAAATCTATCGCCTCCAGACTCGGCATTGCATTTGATCTTTTGCTGTTCTTTGCTGACCCGGTCAATGTTTAAAAAGGCATCAGAGATATCAGCCGCAGATTGGCCAGGTCCAGTAAGCCCAGGAACACCAACGATCAAGCCTAGAGGGCCAGTATTAGGGTGCGCTTTCACTAGTTCAGTAAAGCGCTCCCTTTCATGGCTAAGGAGATGGAGAACTCGACCAGGGCGATGATGAGCATGGGTTCCAGAATGGTAGAGATGAACGCCATTAGCCCACTTGTATGTATAGATCCGGACACCGCACTTTTGTTCATGTAACTTGGCAGTGCAAACACAGGGTTGTTGGAGCTGCTTGTAAACGGCATGTGGTTCAACCTTCGGGTGGATAACGATGCTACAATTGGGATTGTCGCAAACAATCACACTGAGACAGTGCCGGGTTGTTCGTTTTCCCTGTGCCCAAGAAGAAGCACCCAAGTCTTCTCCAGGTTCAGTGCCACCAGCTCGGTTTGCCCAATGGATTTTGAGTTCGTCGGTTGCCTTATATTCTTCCCATGTCAAATCTCGATGAAATTCTCCATCCGGCCAGCCGTCCCATTCGATTTGCACAGTGGGGTTCGCATCTAAGACCTTCATGGAAGGGTTTGCCATATGTATTGCAGATACAGAGAGTGTTGGTGGTGTGGATGGCGTTGGAACCGACTTGACAGTAGCCAAGGAAGTGCTAGGTCGCATTTGTGGGGCCACTGGAACAAAATGACCATCGGCAGTGCGTGTATACAGTGTCTCACTGTCCGGAAGAGGCAATACTGGTGCACCAGCAGGAGGGGTAGGGTCTTGTTCAAAAGATTAGAATTGAAATGAGAAGCTTGGATATAAAGTACTTACACATTGGGGCAGATTCAATTCTTGTTATATTCGGCTGTCTTGCAGTTGCTACATATCCCTCAATACGTCCTGAAGGACAGTGAATATTTGAACCATAATCAAAATGAAGGATTTACCATGTTCATCATAAATGGAAATATAAGCCTTCGTCAAAGAATCTGGTGTTTTGAGTGGAGGATTCATGAGAGCAGTCGGCGATGGGTTTTCACCCAAAGCTTCAGGCACGAAGTATTGGTAGATGTGTTTTATTAAACCCTTGAAAATTTCATTCAACATGTTTTACATGAAAGCACAAAGGCCACTCACAAAGACCATGTCAATAATTGAAGTCAAAGAGTGAGGAAGGCCATGCACTCAAAATTGATAATGTCGGTAAAAGGATATGCCTTGCGGATCATATATATCTAGATACAATGCTACCTACTGAAAGCAGCTTGCGCTTGAGTCACACTTGCCTGCACATAGCCTGCACTTGCCTGCGCTTGCCTGCACTGAGCTTGCGCGAGGCTTGCGCTTGCCTGCGCGAGCTTGCGCGGGACTTGCGCTATACTTGCGTTATGCTTGCGCTCGCCTGCGCTACACTTGCGCGACGTTGCGTGTGACTTGCGCGTGACTTACGCTTGACTTGCACATCTTGCGCGCGGACTGGCCCAATTGCCTCATTGAATAATGAAGTTCATAGTCTACAGATGAAACTCAATGCCACTGCTGGAGCTCATTGACAAGTATTTATGAGGCTTGACATCAGTGCGAGAGCTCAGAGAGTCCTCGCGGTTTTCTACCATGTTCACAGACGTGATACTGCCTTCCAGTTTGCGTCTCTATGCCGCCAAACACTGCAAGTGCAGTGTCCATTGTACAAAGAGACGGTGATGGGGTGGTAGAGCTAATGGGTAGCACAATGAAGGTGGAGGATATGGTTGAACATTAAATAATAAACGTTGAGTACTTAGAGTGCTCAGTACGTGTGGAGTTTAAAATAGGCCAATACTACTTACAATAAAAGGTGGCCTGTAAGTCGAGGGGTCTATGGCTAAGGTACAATATGTATAAGGCTTTGCGGGGCTGGGACGAGCCCAGCAGGAGCCCACTACTTAATAGCGACTTGACGTCTGATCAGATTTTGATCTCCGATTGAAAATGATGTGGAAGACGTCCAAGTGTGAAAGACACCATTTTGAAGGAATATAGAAACAGGGAAGATGTTCGTTTTTGGCTCTGAAAATCTCTAGATGTTATATTACAAGACCTATGTATCTGACAAAATTGTAAGTTAAGCAATTGCTTTTGTTTTTCTTTAGTTATGGTACTAGAAAGTGAACGATAATCTGAAAAGCATGCTGTGCATCACATGATGACACGTGCCTAATACATTGGTGTTGACCCCACAGACTCAGAGGAACTTGGAAGTGTAGAAAGTCGATGGTGCCGGGCAGCAGTTGAAACAAACTGGATGAAGGACTGGGAGCGATGGGATGAATTATGATGCTGAACTGAATGTCGAAAGCGCCATTTCATGTGGAACACTGCAAGCGTCACGAGACTTTTGCAGACAGGAACCCTACTACTAATCGTAGTGGGAATATAGAACAGAAGATATAATTCTACTCTACATTGATATGTACTTTATCAATCTCTCTGAAAAGTGTGTGTAGCGTTCCGGAGCCCATGGTGGCTGTGCGCTTATTCAGCTGGTTCCAGAACCAGCTGAATAAGCACACACTACATATTACCTTCCTCGTTCCTTGCTCAGTATGGCCTGAATATATATTATAGCACTGGAAACCTACTAAGTTTCGAATTATATACTGTTCTGTCTATTCAGAGTCTCTTAGAATAACAGCCGAACAAGGATGAAGAGCCAAAGGTGTCGCGTATAGTATCCCACGCAGCCCAAGCGAATGGCTGCCAGTGCTGCCAGTGTACACCTAGGGTCTCAATGTGGCTGGCCCTGGGCTGGCCGCATTACCATAAGATGGCGCCTGCTTGTGTATTGGTTAGCCAACTTCTTTAGGGTACATTCAAGTGTTATAAATCAATAAGTTTTATTAATCAACCAGCTAGATACGATATACAAGTAAATAGTTATGCTGATACGTGTAAAGTAAGCACCTTGCGCCAACTTGCGCTAACTCGTGCCCAAAATCAGCGAATTTGCGCTAACTTGCGCGCACCTTGCGCTATGGTGTAAAGCGCAAGGTAGCGCAAGAGCGCAAGGACAAGCGCAAATTTCTAGTGGCCCGATGCTGAGGTGCTAACAAATGATGGGGAAAAAAGCTTACAAATTTGTTATTCTTCTTTTGGAAAAAGTTTGATGGATTCCTTTTTGGGACAACCCTGAAAACAGTGCCGAGCACTGCTCAACACCGTTGATCATGGTGTCGAGCACTGGAGCACAGTGAGCAGCAGTAGCACGTCTACTGACCATCATAGACCACTGGCTTAGGGCGGAAATTTTTCAAAGTCAGCTAGGTGAGGTGGGCAGTTAGCACTCTGGATGCAATATTTTTATCCGGGGAATTGCCACATCTTCATGTAGAATATTAACAGACAAGGCTGTCAAGGCAGGGTTCTTGAGGACAGCGCAGTATATGTTATCATTTAAGCAAAGGCGGCTCCATCGAACGACAGGACCTCCGGCGGTGGCGTACTTGTGTTCGATGTAGGCATTGATCATGGAACGTGCTTGTGGACAATCGCCGACGTTGTTGATGGCAACCTCAAGGCCATATGTGATAGGTATGAATCTTGGCCTTTTGGGTTCCAGTGATTGACCATCGACAGAGGGGAAGGTGCAGAGAACGTTGTCAATGTGAGAAGGGCTGACGAAATTATAGGTGATGCGGCCTGTTTGAGAGAAAAGCCAGGAGGACTGTATATAGTAGTGGTGGGAACGGAAGATGGTGTCAAGTTTCTCCTTGATGTGAGACAATTGGGATCTGTCGTCGGGAACAAAGTAAAGTTGTCTAGACTTGTCGATGCCTTTCATCATTTTCCAGGATACTTCGATGCCATTGACTGTGTCCAGAATTGAGGGAACTTTATCGAGTACATCGGGGCAGGGATTCTCTCGAAGATGGCCAGTGAGTGAGATAAAGGCATAGTCCAGATTTTCGCAAGAGGAAGGTGAGACAATGTGGAGATGAGGGAGAAGTTGACCTTCTTGGCACAGTTGATCAATGATACGAGTGAGATGGGTGTGGGCAGAGGTAGAGGTAGAGTGATCCAAGCCACGGACAATCAATTCGAGGCCAATTAGAGGTATGAAGTTGGCGTCGAAGGATAATCCAGGGGGTGGAGAGTCTGAATGGTCGTCTGAAACAGGTGGTGGTTGGTAGGGGCCGGCATCGAATTCCATATTGATGAGTTTAATAGGATGTATAGATAGTAGGATGAATATAAATTAGATTAAAGACGAAATAAGATAAGGTGGTGGTGGTGGTGGTGGTGGTAATAATAAGGTAAATCACATGGTCTAAAAATAATCACCTGACCAAGATAATATATTTATGGATTAAATCTAATTTTATCTTAAGAGGTCTAGGCATTGCTAAAATAGTCAGTTGCTATAGCACTTATCAATTACATCCACAGCACTTAACAACCACAACCCCAGCACTTATCAATCACATTTACTGTATTTATCAATACTCTACTTGGTGCTTATATATCACAATCATGAACACTAATTACAAATATTGTGCTTATGCATCATATTCAATGCTTATTCATACTCTTTCATTCAAAGCACAAAGCTCTCATGAAATACATAGAGTAACTCAAGGGTCAGACACAAAGGTGAATGACAGATGAGATGTGTCATTGAGAGTTTGTAGATTTATGTAGTATGGGAAATAATGGAACAAACAATGCTTATATACTCCAGCTCCAATTTTAAGCTTAAATACTTCTAATACTTTAGACATTATTCCAGATGGGATAGGAATTGAGTATGGTGAGCAAGTGCACGGCCCCCAGTAATCACCATCACCACCCCCAGTGACCAGCACAGACCACCTGCCTAGAGTGGACAAATTCAATCCCAGCTAGGTGGGGTGGCTGTGCTAGCTGAGTTACCAGGCTGGATGCAACTTCTTTCCTGTGAACTACCATGATCTCATGCATGATATCACCAGACACTAGTGAGGGTGAGTGGGTGCAGGTGTGCAGGGCAAGCGGGTAGGGTTGAGTCTCGCCCCCACCATTGCACTGACCACCACCCCTTGACTACCCCTCCCACCTCCTAACCACCACCACCTCCAAAGTCGATGTGTCATTAAATCCAATAAATTCAGCAGATGGCAATGCACCTAAGCGCTCACTGAGGCGATTTGTGGTTTCCCTGCTATATATAAACAACCATTCTGTGAATAACATCGCGTAGAATGTTTCAATACAAACGCAAAGGGTACCGTTGGAAAGGTGTAGTATTAACCTATTTTATGATATAATATGCGTGCGGATATTCAATGCGTGGCTGGCGCTAAAGCGGTGAGAGCATAATTTTATGCGGGCCATTTTACGGAGCAAGCAACGGACGTAAAATTACGATCATGGCCGCGTTAGAAGCGCGTGGTTAATACCTCCAGATACAGCCTAAGATCATGCAAAACGACTGGGCGGTTGCGGAGGAAACCAATATTCTTTGTGGGTGCTAATTTTATGCCATCAGTAATTTGTGTCTAGCGCGTCAACCATTGCAGCTATTAATATGAAAATTTCACGGTTGTATTCAGAATCAAAATCCGCATCTATCGATATAAAATTGTTTCAAAGGGCCCCAAACAGAGCGGACCAGCTGCCCAGCTGCAATCCCACCAATAGTGGAAAAATGTTATTTTTGGTATTTCCACTTTGGGATGACCCTGACAACAGCGACAAGAAGTGCTGGGCACTGTTGAGCATGGTGAGCAAGTGCACAGCCCCCAGTGATCACCATCACCACCCCCAGTGACCAGCATAGACCACCTGCCAAAAGTGGAATGTCTTCAAACTCAGCTTGGTGGAGTGGCTGTGCAAGCTGAGTTACCGGGCTGGATGCAACTTCTTTCCTGGTGAACTACCAGGATTTCATGTAGAATATTAATGGACAAGGCTGCTCTCCAAGCTTGTTGCACCAAACATTAATTCAAGCTCCGCTTGAAAATGGAACAAATCAAACAGAAGTCACTCAACACTCACTTTCCTCACCCAACCCGATGCAGGCAACACGATGCGACCCAATGCAGATGACAGACACCGTGGCCCGTGGATGGCAACACAAAGCAGATGCCTGGTGGCAATGTGGATGACAACCCGACCCAACCTGACACAGGCAATGGACACCATGGATGGTGGCAATGTAGACAATGACACGACACAATGCGATGCGACGCAACATGACGCAGACAACCCGACCCAATGCAGATGACCTGACCCAACACAGATGATGGTCGCTATGGATAGCAACATGACACAGACAACCAGCAATGTGGATGGCAACTTTGCAATGGCTTTGGATGACAATGCAGATGGCTGGGACATAGACAATGATGATGGGCGATGGGATGGCAGGGGTGGGTGACATGGACAGTGACGATGGGTGATGTGCTAATGTGCAATACACATGCGTCCATGTTCATGAAATCCCTTATTGATCTGCAGTGCTCGAGGGTGATTGTTGAAAATGCACTGTTGCTGATATTTACTGTGAATACCAATTGTAAAGTGTTAGATAGTTTATCTATATAATTGTTTTTTAAAGAAATTGAGAGGACAGACTCCGACAGAGCCTTTGGTAGTAATAAGCTAATCCTATGTGCAAATATCTTGGAACACCATCATCGATGCGCAGTATGGGTGGGTATTTAGACACAAGTGCATACTATATTTAGCATGCCGGGATCATTCCGGCCATCAAATCCTTCCTTATTAGGAAGGAGGGGGGGAGGGGGACCTAAATTTTACTTATTTTTGTAAATTGACATGATATATATTATTCTTTTCTGGCATATCCCTTGCTCTGTGGCATCGAAAAATCTAGGTTTTCGTGGTGTCGACAAGAAGGACGACACTGTAAGTAATTGGATGCTGTGTTGCAACTCGCCGGCTGGTGAGTTCTGTGGTCATGAATGCTACATGCATGGTATGCCTGCCCCCATCACAACTCTCAATTATCAATTTATCATACTAGCATTGAACACAGTCATGATTTGAAGACCTAGGCATCTTGGTGGTGTCCATGACTAGTGTTTGGAAGTCCAGTCTTAAGACTGCAAAAAGACCGAGACTGGACCGGACTATAACACTTTTGGGGTGGCAATATTCAAGCGGTGTTTATAGAGTAGTCCCACAGGTTGATTTGAAGTTAATCTGCAAGCTTATCTGCAAAAATAATTTGTAGATTGACTGTAAAAAGAAATTGAAGAAGTTGTGGTATATGTTCTACAGATCTATATGTAAATGCCATTTATAGACAGGCTTGAATATTTTCTGCAAAGTCCATTTGCAGATTGACCTAGAGAGTACCTGTGGGACATCCTGTGGGGACTGCCTATATGTAATCTATGAAAGATTTCTACAGAAAGACCCACAGACCATCTGCTGACCAATCTCCCAGCCGGCCTTGCAGATTATCTGCAGATAAGACCCGGAGATTGTCTGAAATCTTATTTGCAGGTGTACCTACAGGGCCTTCCCACAGATTATCTGTAGATAAGATTTTGAGAATGCCTGAAAAGCATGCCTGCAAGACTAGCCCGCAGATTGTCTGCCAATAAATTTTGCAGACAGCCCGGAATCTTATCTGCAGGTGTGCCTGCAAACACTTTCTGCAGGTTATCTACAAGTCAACATTCTAGAGCCACTTGAAGGCTGGTTTGCAGATAATCTGCAGACAATCACCGCCCACTCATCGCTCGTTTAGGCTCCGCACATCGCCCATTCAGGCTCCGCGAATGGCGCCATTGGCGGCGCACTCTTACAGTGCTCATCTGGCCTGGCGCTCATTGGAGTTGCATCGGAGCCTGAATGGGCAATGAGTGGGCAATGAGTGGGCAATGAGTGGGCAATGATTGTCTGCAGATTATCTGCAAACCAGCCTTCAAGTGGCTCTAGAATGTTGACTTGTAGATAACCTGCAGAAAGTGTTTGCAGGCACACCTGCAGATAAGATTCCGGGCTGTCTGCAAAATTTATTGGCAGACAATCTGCGGGCTAGTCTTGCAGGCATGCTTTTCAGGCATTCTCAAAATCTTATCTACAGATAATCTGTGTAGGTACACCTGCAAATAAGATTTCAGACAATCTCCAGGTCTTATCTGCAGATAATCTGCAAGGCCGGCTGGGAGATTGGTCAGCAGATGGTCTGTGGGCCTTTCTGTAGAAATCTCTCGTAGATTACATATAGGCGTCCCCACAGGATGTCCCACAGGTACTCTCTAGGTCAATCTGCAAATGGACTTTGCAGAAAATATTCAAGCCTGTCTATAAATGGCATTTACATATAGATCTGTAGAACATATACCACAACTTCTTCAATTTCTTTTACAGTCAATCTACAAATTATTTTTGCAGATAAGCTTGCACATTAACTTCAAGTCAACCTGTGGGACTACTCTATAAACACCGCTTGAATATTGCCACCCCGAAGTGTAACCGGAAAAGACCAGAAAATTGAAAGACCAGAAAAGACCAAGACCGCAGTCCAGTCTTCGGTCCATCATCATTTGAAATTTAGAGAGACCGGACAAAGACCCGTTTGGACCGATTTGAACAGGTCTTTTTCGTTCTAGATATATTAGTATTTTAGCGTACCATGACGATTCTGCCTTTCAAACAAGCCCAAGATCATATTTTTGGGATAAGATTTGACAAATCTGATAGCAAATGCACTTTTATACTCATTTTGGGCGACTAAAATCGGTTTTGCCTGCAGTTCAATACATATTTACCCCTACCATTTGAAAATATAAGCCACTATAGTGCTTTACACGATCTTGCTAACGTTTTTAAAATCATAATTGTTGAGTAAGAATTGATGGTGCTATTGCAAATATGGTAAAGTGACGCATTTTCTACTGTTTTATTAGTTTCTCACTTGTTTCTCAGCCAATTTGCATATTTTTTGAATCATTTTGACTGATAAATTAATATTTATTATACATACTGTCTAAAAGACCGGTTTAAACCGATTTGCAACCAGTTAGAACCACAACTGGTTGAAACCGGTCTCAAGACCAGAAAAAACCGCCCTAAACCGCACTAAACCAGTCCATGCATGGTCTTTTTTGGTCCTAAGACCTATGGAGACCGGTCTCGGTCCTGGTCTTGAGCCTTGGGGGCCTAAAGACCGGACCGGACCAGACTTTCAAACACTATCCATGACCATCTAGAGCTGGGTTTTTCAGTTGATTTTCATGGCAAAGCATTGTGTTCAATGTTCATGGTCATGTGTGCTGGCGGAGGAAATTGATACATTCCAGCACAGTAAGAGTTCGATGTTTTAAGACCTTGCAAGGGGAGGGGAAACACGAGAGGTGGACGTGGAGTGCAGAGGAGGTGTGGGAGGCCTGTGAACATGGATCAGGCCTATCATTATCGGCATCTAAACTGTCAGCACCATTGTCGCCGTTCACGAGTGTTTTCTCAGCTAATAAGTAATGTTCAAATGCTTGAAGCGGAATTTATGAGACTCTGGAACAACATTTTTGAGAAATTTAACAAATATGAGAGGGCCCTGGGCGAGTGAGGTTGATAGAGTAAGTATGCGGCTCAATAAAGCGGCAATGCATGTAACGTGTCGGGCCATGAATGTTGCCGAGGTCGCAGGTCGCAGGTCACAGGTCATGCCAGTGGATGGGATGTCCTCGGCCCTCTATCGAGGATACCCGCTTGCCGTTTCCTCTTTTGGAGGGGTCGGTCACCGGCCTACTATGAACAGGGCTGAGGGAATCGCCCACGCTCAGGGTCCATTTGCATCGCCTCACCATGTCAAGCTGCCATTTGATGTACATCTCCCTTCTTCCCGTCATCTCTTTTCTTTCCCAGTCATTAGCAGAGAAAATTTCTCTGCATTTCTGATATTAACAGATAACGCAAACGAAAGGCTCAAGCGCACAGAATAAGAAGGCACAAAAACAAGACGACTAAGGGCAAAGAATCGAAGATGGAGCTACAGTATGCCTTCCTCAATTGTATTGTTCCTTTCTATGCTAACATTCGACTCCTTCCGTGTCAAGCAAAGAATGGCACCTTACTGGTATGTCTGCTTTCCTATCTTCTGCCCATAGGGCTGCGCTGACTATCCCTTTTAATTCTGCAATCTTACCCTCTCCTGTGGACCCACGCAATCGACAGTCCTTCTTCTCGAAGGTCTCCGCCTGATGCGCCCTGAGAAGGCATGGCGGCCCATCATCAGCGTTGAGGTGGACGCGCACGGCGATGGGACAGGTGCAAGGGCAGGCAGCGTATACGAGACGATGCTCGGTGTCGATGGGCAGTGTGTCAATCAGCGAGAAGGAATGAGAATGTGCGCTCTATCTTACCATAGGCCTGTTAAAAGCGTTGCTTTCTGCTTGCTAATACTGCTGACTTCCAGTCCCGAAGCATCACCATCGTCGAGAATAGAGATCAAAGTCTGGCACCGCGCGCAGAGCAAGAAGAAGAAGCGCCGTATACTTGTTGCGAATGCTTCGTGTTGTCTCGGTGAACTGCAGAAGAGGCAGGAGGGATCCAGTGAAGGCAGTGAGTATTACTTGCTCTTCCCAGTGTTGACCATTTCCTTTCATGTAATGCTTACTTGCCTTGAACTTCAACGGGCTTTCATCTAGAGCTCGACGTACGATTACAATGCCGAACCGCCGATCAGAAGAGCACCGCCGCGCGGGGGAGACCACAGAAAGGCGCTGTGCTGAAATTGAAATTGCGAGCGCTGCCTTCATCTTCGACATCTTCTTCGCGTCCTATTCAACCCTATTCAACCGACACTTCAGCGCCTGCTGGTGACCTTACATCGACAGCACCGAGCCGAAGCACGACACTTGATAGTAAACTTACGGACGACAGTCAGTCTAGTCTTCATTTCGATGAGAACACGCCGTTGCTGGCTGAAGAAGTAGGGTCGCCTGTGGGATCGACTGGGATGGGATGGCCGAGCGAGAAGTCATTAGAAGGTGAGTACATTACACGACTCTTAGTGTCTAGGTCGTCACTGCCATCGACGACGATGATGATGACGACGCGGTCACACCGTTTCCTTTTCACCGTCTTCGGTCTTTGACTGACATGTCTTCGCAGATGATGTCCCCGACCTTCTATTCTCTGAGAACAAACCATCCCTTCCATCACCTCCAGAACAAACGCTACGACGTCGACGGCGTATAAAAGGCTACGCAGTATATACGGACGACGAATGTATCTCTGCCTCTGCATCAGAATCCGAGGCCGAATCCTCTTGTCACCCTCGCAAGCCCTCCACGACGATGATGCTTACAGTGGCACCTTTGTCGACGACGACGACGACACCGATGACGACGACCTCTCCATGACCCCGCATCCCTCTCACCTCACGCTTCCCTCTCCCACCGCAAACACACCGCCACGACAGCATCCTCTGACGACCTCGTCTTCCGCGCCGCCTCAGGCGAGATCGACGTCGTGTCGTTCGCGTCCACCACGAGCGCCAGGGGCGTGAAGGTCTGGATCGCCACCGCGCGCGACATGCTCCTGCCGCAGTATACCGAAAAGGTCGCAGCCGCCCCGCGGACCTCAACAACGCCGAGAAGGTGCTCACCACGTTCACGCTGTACGCGGAGCTCGCCGCCGCGGAGAAGGAGGCGGACTTCGAGCCGATCATACGGCGCCTGCAGAGCGAGTGGGCTGTCGTCGGCGGTCTGGTAAATACCCCATTCCATCCTCTGTGTATCGATTGGCGATTGCTGACGGAAGGCCGTACAGCTCCTGGCGATCGCGGGCGTGAACACGGCGATGTTCACGATCTCGTCCGGCAGCCTGTTCACGGTGGGCCGGTACGCGCAGGCGGCGATCGCGACGAGCAGCGTCGCCTCCGGCCTGGGCATCGCCGTCACCGCGTGGTTCTTCCTGCGCTACAACTGGGCGGACACGCACACGTTCATGGTCGTCCGCCGCCCTTTCCCCTTTGTGTGTGTGTCCTCTCGCGCTGACCTGACCCTCCTTCCAGTACCGCTCGCGCGACCTCTTCGAATCGCACTTCTTCTTCGCGCTCTCCGCGCGCGTGCCCGCGCTCTGCATGTTCATCGCCGCGTGCGCACTCACCGCGTGCCTCGCGCTGATCGCGTTCGCGACGTTCCCGCAGGGCGTGCTCCTGATCTGCTTCCTCGTCGGCGTGCTGATGAGCCTGCAGTTCATCGTGTTCGGCTTGAACTGGGCCGCGCGGCGCGTCGTGCAGGGCGGGCGGCGCGGCGGGGAAAGGGTGCGGGTGGTGTGCGGAGCATGACGGGGGGCGGGAGGGGAAGTGATGTTGTGTGGCGTCGTGATGTTGTCGGATACTTTTTGCACTGTAGATTAGTCATTGTTATATTGTACGCTTTATATACCACTCGTTAGTTGATTACACCTGTATGATAGTTATTTTGCCCTAGCTATACGTCGAACCTCTAGCGACGAGACTTTTGGTTCACAAATGCAGTGTATGATGAGTTGACGATGCTTCGACGACGGATATCCTTCGTTCATTTCTCACTCACTCAACTAACGGCTCAGCAATGTCAACATAGAGAGAAAGCGCGATATGATCAAGTACAACTACACATAACAAAGGCGAAATCTATTCTACGCAATCCGGACAGTCTAACAACGACCGTTAGAGGGGGTAAAAGTCAAAGAACCGGACAAGCAGCGCACCTTGGCGTACAGCGACTCCACGACTTTGCCCACCTGCGCCAGCGTTGCGATGGCCGCGCCGTATGTGTTCTGCATAGAGGAAACAACACGCGTAAGTACGATCAGAGCGAGAAAAAAATGGATGGCAGAGTAAGGGCAGGGAATAGAAGCGGTCGCGCAGTGGATGATAGCAAAGAACGCAACGGAGATGCCAACGGGCCGAAAGGAACACTCACATCCGCCTCGGGCTGGTCATACACCAGCAAACAGCCCCGCCCCTGGTCGAGCACGCCGTAGAACACCTTATCCAGGATCATCTGCGAAAGCCTTTCCGGAAGAAAAAAAAAGGGGTCGTCGTCAGCTCATATAGACAGAACGTGGAGGAAATGTGGACAGAACGTGGGTGGAAAAGAGACGCAGAACGCAATGCGAAACGGAACAACTGAACACGAACGGCAACTGAACACGAAACGGCAACTCACTTGGCTTCCACCGCCTGCCGCTCCTGCCCGACCGTCTCCGCGACGTAGTCGATCTCCACGGTGGAGTAGGGCTCCACGATGCGCAGCAGATTTTGCTCGAGGAGCGTGTCGTAGAGCGCGGCGAGGTGGGAACGGATCGTTGGATCAGAGGAGAGCTCTACAAGGAAAAGGAAAGGGGTGTCAATATCCTGAGATTTCACGTTCACGAAGGTAATGGAAAGAGCAGGCAGAGGAAGAAAGGAAGAGTGAAGATGACATGGACCAGGAGGCGAAGCCAGAACCGACAACATGCACAGAACCGGAAAGAAGGAGGAGTAAACGCAACGCACCTTCCCGATAATCCCTCAACGCCTTCTCGAAATCCGCCAGATTCCGATTCTGATGCGCGCGCGCAATCGCGCGCATGCTCTCCACATCCCGCATATTCGCGTATTTAAGCGCCAGCTTGATAGTCAGCAGCGAATTCACGTCTTCCGGCTGCGCCCCATTGTTTAGTTTTCCGTGCAAGGTCAAAAACGGCGAGAAGAGCGAAGAAGCGCACACACCAGATTCAGCATGACCTTGCAGAGCAGCATGTACTTCAAGGCGCCCAAGGCGCTTTCGTCCCCGAGGGATGAGAGGTTCTCGAAGGATTCGAAGAAGTAGGAGTATGCGGTGGTGTAGTCCTTGTCTTCCGCGTGGAGGATGCCGGATTGCAGGTCCAGCGATGCTTGCAGCGCGGGTGGGCAGTAGATTGAGTTGGCGGCGGTGCGGGAGGAGGTCAAGGCAGCCTGTAGACTCAAAGTGAGCATTCGTATGTATGGAATGGGCGGAAATGAGGATGACGGTGATATATCCTCGTATTGGAGAAAATGGCAGAAAGGATATGGAAGATGCAAGACTTACTTTTGCCTTTGCCAAGTTCCCAATTCCGCGATATACACGACTCTCGAGGAGGTGGACCTCTGTCAAGATCATTTTGTCGTCCAGTCGTTTGAGCTCCGTTAGCAGGGTGTCGATGAGGGCGAGCGCGGCTTTGTATTGTTGGGTTTCTAGCTGACTGCGAGTCGAGGTTGGTTTAGGGCGTCAGATGGACGAAAGGACGAGGAAGGAGATAGGACGTACATCCCAGCAAGCCGTGTCTCCAAACTATGTTTGAGGAAGATGCGCTTCTCGCTCTTGGCCCATGCGATGTTGTCGGTGAGCGTCTTGATCTGCACCGGTTGGCTGTTGGGGATCGCATTGAAGTAGTCGAGCAGCGTGCGAACTGCAGCGGGTCTCAGCAGGCAAGCTAGGGAAGCGAAGGACGTGCGCACTTAGTTTGGCCGTCTTGGCTTTGGCGGTCGACGACATGAACGCGCGGGACTGGGTGATGACGTCTGCGAGGCCCTGTGCATTCCTAGAACGAGATCAGGACGGGAACGGAGTGCATGTCGGAGAGGAGTTGCGCACTTGGTGTCGCGGTAGAGCTCGCCCAGCTTGACGAGGGCCACCTCCTGATCGCGGAGGTCCTGCGCATGGTCTTCGTCTCTGGGTGTTGTGGAAGAAACTGTACAAGTATAGGTCAGCGTTTGTGCAGAGATGCGAGGGGAAGGGGCGGACCGGAGGCGCTGGAGAGGATCTGCTTGTAGATGTTCTCCGCCTCTGCGGGGTTGACTTGGACACGGACTCTGCGTGCTTGAAGAGATCTGCGACGGTGGCCATGGTGGATGAAGAGGAGGACGAGCACTGGACGCAGAGGGACACGCGTCGAGGGCGTGGGAACCCCAAGGCTGACGCGTCTCCTGGCACTTGATTTATATAGCCACTCCTCATCTCCTCCCCGCCATGGCCGACGAAATCGTGCTCCCCATTCCCAACCTCACTGTCCCGCAAAATGTCTTTGTCCTCACCAACCCAAACTACAACCTCTGCATGCCAAGCACGCAAAGAGCTCTTAGAGGCGATCAAGGCGACGGTGTGTGCAGCTTCCCGTCCCAATAACTGTGTCTGATAGTTTGCATCCACAGAAATGGCGCCGTACTACAAGTCCATCACCGCCTCTTCGTCAGTCCTTCCCGTTGACAAGGCCCTACTAGCAACACTGGAGAAGGCCAATGAGGAAGAGCTGAAGAAGCTCGACGAGCGCCTCGCGGAAGCGGAGAAGACAGAGGGAGAGTCGGAGATCTCAGACGCCCTCAAGGCGAGGGCCAACTACCTAACACGGATCGGCGACAAGGTGCACACCAATACCTCCGCTCTCATAGACGCCGCCGCTAACCACGAACAGGAACGCTCGCTAGAGGCGCAGAAGCTCGCGCTCGAGAAGACCCCCGGTCTCGGCTCGCGGATCGACATCGTGCTCACCATCGTGCGCATCGGCTTCTTCTTCAGCGACACGGAAGTGGTCACCACAAACATGGCCAAGGCCGAAAAGTACGTCACACCACTCATTCCGTCTCCCGATCCACAACCCTCATCGCCGTCCGCAGGCTGATCGACGAAGGCGGCGACTGGGACCGCCGCAACCGGCTCAAAGTGTACAACGGCCTGCACCTCATCTCGATCCGCGAGTTCGCGCGCGGCGGCGCCCTCCTGCTCGACGCCATCTCCACCTTCACCGCAACCGAGCTCCTCGCGTACAACGACTTCGTCTCCCTCACCGTCATCGCCAACGCGCTCACCCTGAAACGGGTCGACCTGAAGAAGCGGGTAAGCTCCACCTACACCCAGAAACCATGCCACAACTAAATACTCTCCCAGCTGATCGGCGCGCCCGAGGTGAACCAGGTGCTGCCCGAAGTGCCCGTGCTCGGCGACCTCGTGAAGAACCTGTACGAATGCCACTACGACAAGTTCTTCTCCGCCCTCGGTGCGTGCTTACCCCATCTCCCACCTCCTACCTCTCCCCGGTCCCGGATGCTGATGCTGATGTGTGCGCACAGCGACGCTCGAGCAGACCCACCTGATCCCGTCGCGCATCCTCGCGCCGCACGCGCGGTTCTACGTGCGCGAGATGCGCATCCTCGCGTACGCGCAGCTGCTCGAGAGCTACCGCAGCCTCACGCTCCAGAGCCTCAGCGCCGCGTTCGGCGTCACCGCCGACTTCATCGACAGGTACGCATTCCCGCACCATTTTCCTTCCTTCCGCCCATACGACGGATGTCCATTTACCGACCGCACCCACAGCGAACTCTCGCGCTTCATCGCGAACGGCCGGCTGCACTGCTCGATCGACAAGGTGCGCGGGATCGTGGAGACGACGCGGCCGTCGCTCAAGAACGCGCAGTACGAGACGGTCGTAAGGCAGGGCGATGTCTGCTGAAGAGGTGCAGCGGCTGAGCAAGGTGCTTTATTAGACACGTGCGTGCGATGGTGGTGTTGTACTGTAATCATAGCTTTTCATGGGACGTTGATTAAGGTTTGTGTGTGTGAGTGTGTTGACGCTGGACGGAGGCAAGGCGCACATGGTGCGGAGCGGAGACAGGCTGGGCCGTACGTGAACGCATTTTACCCAAGCTCAAGCCTTGTACGCAGATAAAGAGGACGGTGCACTTCTAGATCCTTTCAAGAGTCAAAGCTACCATAGCGGCGTTATCGAATCGCAACCAATCTAAGATAGCTCAAGAGCATCGTGGATCTATTGGAACCACATGCAGGTTCTGCAATAGTATTTATGTTAACCATGGCCTTGCCGTGACCGGTGGAGGTCGAGGTGCTCCGAAGGCGCTCACGTTCAACGCCCAGCAGCGCTCGCACTATCTAGTCTTTTCGTTTAAAACGAAGATGCCTATATCTTGCCATTCGAGCATGACCTAGAGCTATTGGAAACGTACGTCGATGCATTGGCGATGCACAGAGATCTGCTATAGCTCAAAAACCAGTGGGATACTCGCCAGGGAAGAAAGCGTTGAACAGATTTCATAGGCGCTATAGCCAAGTGGTTACGGCGACAGATTAGAATCCCCTGTGGCATACTATCTGTTCCTCTTTGAGGGCGCAGGTTCAAATCCTGCTGGCGTCGATCAGACAGATCTTTGTTTTTTTTTCATTTTACATATCTGTATCTCAATGAGACAGTAGGAAATGATTGGAGTAATCCTGTCACGGGCGCTTATCGGCACAATAAGCCCCATGATGATTGATGGATTTGGTATACTTTTTCCATGGATGTCAACTTTCAATTACATGTTCGTAAGTCGTTTACAGTGGCAACCCTGGAGGACCCAATGGCCAAGATCAAGCCAAGATGCCAACGAAAGTTCTTGAACTTCATCTAGAATTCAAAAATGACCTTTGTCTTGTCGGATAAGCATATTCATAGAAAGTTCTACGTATTACAATTCAACATACCTACCGCTTAAGTCACTAGTGGGATACTCGCATATAGTATATCCACAAGCATGTGCGAACCCAAGTCTCCTGCGGGAACACAGGCTGCACTGCCCTACAATGTATTCTATTTTTAGCGACGCACTGCATATCATACATGTCAAGAAAAACCACGGGACATGACAGCGCTGGGTAGGTAACGCAAGGGACAGGTACCTGAACGACCCAGAACGTTTTCTCTCCCCATCATGTCGAACCCAACGCAGGATTCTAGGACAATCTACGTCGGGGCTATCATTGCGCTCGTGTTCATATCCGTGATTGGTGCGCTGCTGAGGTTCATGTTCATACGGAGAATGCGTACGTTCTATCATTAGACCTCCTAAGTCTTCACAACATACTCAACGCTGTCGCAACAGGAAGAAGAAGGTTGTTTAACGCGCACCTGGCCACCACGGCCGTTCCGCAATATCCACAGAACCCAAATATCTACGCAGGCCATCAACCTCCCTACGTGCCTCCCCCAGCGCGTTCTTACCCGGCCGCAAGGCCATATAGCGGCTCATCGTATCCCGACTACTCCAATCCGTACGCAATGCCTTACAATCCCCCCAACCCTACGCCATTCCACCCCCCTTCGAGCCGCCCCGCCAACATCACGTCTCCCAGAGTACAGCCCCCCCAACTACCGCCAAATGTGCAAGACCAAGACGGACGCGCTTCTACGCGATATGGCGTGGAGTCTGCGGATATGACTAGTATACGGCGGACGGACGGTCGAAGTGATTATGCACCGGCGAATAATACGACGCCTGGCAATGGCTTGGGTCCCCCTCCAGCCTACCAACTTGATGGGCGCGATGGTTAGCCACCTGCCGCTGTTCTGTTCTTACCTACAGGTTCGCATCTGGTAGCTTCTGGGTCTTCGCGCATCGCGCATGTAATTTGTGGTTTTCCATCGCGCACAGTATACGCGGCTATTGAATTTATCAAGTCGTCTGGTTATGACATACTCCCAGTGCACCTTACCTTTACTATCTACACGTAAAATTTATCTTAAAGAATTCAAGCGATCGACTGATATGATGGTTGCCGAATCCAGGGAGTCACTAAACGTACACAAGGGGGCAGAGGTTGTTCATCGGTAGGTGTGTCTGTCTGCCACGAGTCAACCTCCAAACAATGTGCCGGAGGGGTATCCATCTGAAGTATCGCAGTAGGGAAAAACATCGTAATCTTTTCCGCAGCTTTTCTACTTCCGACATCTACACTCCCTGGACGAGAGCACGAAGGACTGGTCGATAACTGATTCAAAGCCGAATAACCGTAATGAGTTGATCAATACTATAATTTCCATAATAAGATCATGCATTATACCAAATCTCAAACTCCCAGGTCCACCGCAGACGGGAGAGCGTCATTCAAATCCGAATGCATGCCCGCAAAGATATGATTTTGCAGATAGTCAGTGACGACATTACAGGCATACCAAGAGAACTTCTTGAACTCGGGAAAGCGCATTCCATCGCACAGTACATGGGCAATGGGGGACGCCAGTTACCAAAGTGCAAGTGTTCCCGGCCGAGGCTGTGGTCGATGAGAATGAGGTGTTCAAGCCGGCTTGAAGGACTGTATAGCGTGCGCCAAATCATGGTGTCGCGGTTGCGGCTCTCACAGGATAGTTCTAGGCGGAGAGCCTCCAGATATACGAAGGGGCAATCGTGTAGATGAGCCTCTTGAACGGGGTTTGCTCAATGGGAGTATCGCCCGAGATAGTGGGCAGTATGGGCTGCGAAAGCTTGAGTTCCCTGATGTTCCAGCATCGATGAAGCAACGGGGAGACGTCGAAACGGTAGGTGTCCAGAGACACGAGCGATGACAACTGCACCGTTTGCACCAAAGCCCGCATTACCCTGTTCGCGCCTTCACGGTCCTCCGGTGCGCTCACTGTAAAACCACCGGAAAACGGCTGAGTCTGATCGACTCTGATGACCGACGCTTTGAGTTGGGATAGATGGCGAAGACAATACTCAAGAGACGCAATCCAGCTCGCCCATTGGCATCGGCCGACGCACATGTGGAGCTCTAGATAGTCCACATACGTCCCGACGTGCGGAGAGCCAGACAGCATCCGCTGGAGTTGCGATGCGGTAGCGCCCTTCTTCGGAAAGGATGGGTAGAGGACGACGCGTGAAAAGAGGTGCTTCTGCGAGGCGCAGAGCAGAGGGGAGCAGGTAAGCGCCGTGGCGCTGAGGGAGATGGGGTAGTCCCGCAGGTGGCGAATGATGTCTTCGTAGATCTCTTGTGGAAATGCGCCGAGCATGATCTGATCAGACATGGGAAGTAAAGGATGGGTTTACCAATGAGACTGTCCAAGATGTAGCAATTGCACGACGCTAGCACGATACTATCGGTCCTCGAGGCTTCAAATACAAGGTCGCTTCTGTTTGCACCTTCAGGCAAGCTTTCCGGACGTTCATAATCGCACGGAGCAACCCCACCCAGTACTGCATGCTGGCGGTAACCAGGAGCGAGTTGCTGTACAGATAGGCAAGTCAAAGATACCAGCAGGCACCAAGAGGAAAGCTTCAACAGCGTTGGTCCAGAGAAACCACGTTTCGGTTTGGGGTCGGAACCAGAAAACATAATGACGGTGATGGGCCGGGAGCTCGCCTCTCTCTTTCTTGAGAATAGGCGCTATAGCCAAGTGGTTACGGCGACAGATTAGAATTACAACATAAAGTCGCTCCTATCTGTTCCTCTTTGAGGGCGCAGGTTCAAATCCTGCTGGCGTCGCCTCATCTTTTTTCTTTCTTCTTTTCCCGGCAAATTTGATGCTACGACCTTGGTCCTTAAGTCCAACAACGATATCCCTGCTGGCGCATTCACTGACAGTATCATCTACGTTCATCAATGTTAATACTTGTAATTAACCCTTCCAGGTCATCCGACGCTGCATCCTAGATTAGATCAGGGGCACAGATAATTCTTATTGAACAACGCGCTCGAAGACTCGACGAGAAAATACTCCAGAAGATGACATCCGAGATGGAAGGATATCAAGCACCAGCCGTCGGCTGTCGTCAGCCAGGCGTCTGCGATATCAAGACTCTATGCTGGAGGCCCCGGTTCAGATGAAAGTGGTATATACTATTGAGCATTGACTGCCACTCAGGTTTAAATATGGAAGTGCTTGTGGTTCATATTGTTATTGTGCAGCTATGTGACCAGAAATTTATTTGCGCACCGTTAGATTTCCATCTTAACGTCCTCTGATAAACTATCTTCCTCCTCTTTCACCTGAGTGGCCGATATCCAAAATTCTGTCGCATAATTCAGATCCCCGAGATTTCTTCGCATCTCATCGTACACAGCCGTAGCCCCAACCCTGGCCAGTTCCCTCGCCTTGAAGAGCTCGTCCTGACTATATCTTCCTGTTGTCGATTTCCAGCTCGACCAAACACAATCGGTATCCGATTTTTTGAGCTGGGTCGCACCGGAGAACATGAACGCAAACCCGCCACACGCCTGCAGCGCGCCCGTCTCGTCCTCGCTTGGGTCGACGATGAGCGACCCGTCGCTCAAGCGCCCCACGGCCACCGCAGCTACCACGCCCTGCATCGGGACGGACGCGGCCTGCAGGAAGGCCAGCGTGCTCGCGTTGACCATCGCCGCGGTGAGGGTGTCTTTCCACGCAGATACCGACGGGGAACTGAGTGACTGGACGGCGAGCTGGACCAGCGTACGGGGGTTCCTGGTGAGAATCAAGGACGGCTCCAGCGTCGCTCTGATTGTCGCCGCCAGCAGTTTCGCTTCTGTAGCGGGGACGTTGGAGAGCGGCCGCACGAGGACCTCGAAAGTGGCTTTGGAAGGCAGTTCCGACGCCAGGCGTACTTCGATTGGCCCAGAAACCGAAGCCAGGGCGGAGGTGTCTTCGCCTGCGGTGGAGTCAGTGGTAGTCGAGAAAGCGACGAACGAGTGCGGTACGAACCAAAGGCAAAGCGCGCTGACCCGTCCACTCGAGCTAGTTCATTGTAGGATATCGTTAAGGCGCGTATGTCGACGTTCTTGCGTCCGTCGCGACGCGTGGAAGTGGTCATCATGGTGGAAGAGTGTGAAAATGACCAATATGGTCAATAGATAAGATAAGATCCCCGTCCGCATTGACGCGAAGGATATTCCCACGGGCACCCCATTGCGTATGTAATATTTTGGGGTTTTCTATTTTACGCGTCTTCGTCCACGTCGCACTCCTTCCACCTCCACCAAAATGGCCTCGTTGGCGCGCACAAGATTCTCCAGTAGACTAGTCAGTATCCTTTCCTCACCGCCCATCCACAGCAGCCCAGACTGACTCTTCCGCTCTTCTCGTCTAGGTCCGCCCAGCCGCCCTGCGCGCGCACATCCGCAGCGTCCAGACGTCCGCCGACACCACCGAGCTGCGCGACCTGCCCGCGGACCTCGCCGAGCCCATCACCCTCAAGCTCCATGAAGAGTCCTTCCGCTCCTACCTCTGCGACGCCCCCGACCTCGACGTGCAGGTCACCAAGGCCGAGCTGCTGACGATGTACAGGGAGATGACGACCATGCGCCGCATGGAGATGGCCGCCGACGCCCTCTACAAGGCCAAGCTCATCCGCGGCTTCTGCCATCTCGCTATCGGCCAGGTTCGTGTTGTGGCTCCATGTGCGGTCGTATCATTATCGTGCTGACGAGTTTGGTGTCCCGTACCTATAGGAAGCCGTTTCCGTCGGTCTGGAGCATGGTATCACCAAGGATGACCGTGTCATCACCGCCTACCGCTGCCATCCCTTCGCTGTCATGCGTGGCGGTTCCATTAAGGGTGTTATTGCCGAGCTTCTGGGACGCCAAGCCGGGATGTCCCATGGAAAGGGCGGGTCCATGCACATCTTCACCCCCTCCTTCTTTGGTGGAAACGGCATCGTCGGTGCCCAGGTCCCAATAGGAGCTGGCGTCAGCTTCGCCCAAAAGTACATGGGCGAAAAGACCTGCACTTTCGCCCTCTACGGTGATGGTGCGAGTAACCAAGGTCAAGTGTTCGAGGCTTTCAACATGGTGCGCATATCTTCTTCCGTGCATGTACGAAGCCGATATTCATTTTTTTATTGTTAGGCCAAGCTGTGGAATCTCCCTACGATCTTCGTTTGCGAGAACAACAAGTACGGTATGGGTACCTCTGCCGCGCGCAGCTCGTCCAACACCGAGTACTTCACGCGTGGTGACAAGATTCCTGGCCTCCAGGTTCGTCTGTTCTCTTATCTTCTACTTTCTCTGTACATCGTAGCCAGCGGCTACGGACCCGTCTGTTCCGTTCCATCAACAGAGACTATCTTTAGTATCTATCGGCCCGACGTGTTCCTTGCCATTTTTCATATCCACTGCCGCGCTCTCCGGACAATCACTAACCTGCTATCTTTCTTCGATAGGTCAACGGTATGGATATCATCGCTACCAAGAAAGCAGTCGAGTACGCCCGCAAGTGGGCCGTCGACGACGAGAAAGGCCCCCTGCTCCTCGAATTCGTGACCTACCGCTACGGAGGACACTCGTACGTCCCTCCCCCGTTTCTTCCGTACACAATTCCTGATCCCTAGCTCTGTGATTACAGCATGTCCGACCCGGGCACGACCTACCGCACGCGCGAGGAGGTGCAGCGCATGCGCTCGACGCAGGACCCGATCCGGGGGCTGCAGCGGTACATCGAGGAGTGGGGCCTGGCGACGGAGCAGGAGCTGAAGGCGCTGGACAAGGCGGCGAAGGCGGAGGTGGACGCGGCGGTGGAGGAGGCGAAGACGAGCCCGGAGCCGGAGCTGAAGGATTTGTGGACGGATATCTACTATAAGGGCACGGAGCCGCCGTTGATGCGCGGAAGGGAGAGGGAGGAGGTGCACTACTATTGAGGTGTTGGTGGGGGGCCCGTATAGATTTCTGAGCTCTTTATATCCTTGTTTTTCGTCCTGTCACTCGCCTCTGATTCTATTTTAATAACCGTTAGATCTTTTCGAGGACTGGTAGCAAGGCTGTGATCTATAGAGCGCCTAACGTTATTCATGAAACAAGCCTTGAAAGTAGTGGAGACGATCTTCAGCCTTCGTCCGCATGCAGTGATTTATGTGGGACTGTTGGCGTGGATAAAAGAAGTATTTGACATTCCATGCCCGTTTCGCAAACTGAAAATTGTTCAACATTGGGTGACTTTCCATAACGATAACTTGAATTATTTAGAACTTGAAAGCTAAGCGACGTCAGTCGGAGTTTGAGCACGAATATTTACATTTCCACAACGCCCAAAATTGCTGATTTGAGATCAATATCTTGAATTAATGTTCAATCTGATAAGCCATATCAACACCATATCTAACCCTCGTTTCCTCAAGGATCCCGCTCTGTTTTCAATCTGTATGGTATCGAGATAGAGGACAAAGGATTGGACGAAGAAGAAATGAGGCCCAGTCTCCAGATACTTAACTTTATCAGCGCTAGTTGAGCGCTAGAGAACGGTGAATAGAGAGCACTGCGAGTAAGGAAAACTTCAGTCGAACAAAGCGGAACCACACATATTAAACGGAGAAATGCAGCAATAAATCAGGAAAAAGAGTAGATTACAGGCAATGTAGTCACTAAGCAGAACAATCGCGTCGAAGAGCCTTGAAGAGCTCAGTGCTATATTGTAATGATGCCGAAGTGCCGCATGCCAAGCATGACAGAATAGGCAATTATAACGTGCGGCAGGGTCCCGACCTGTCAAAAATGACAGCTCGCAACGTCTCAAAATTTGGAAGAGGAGTCCACTGACGATTATTCTTGTTCGATGGCATCAAATGAAAGGGGAAATGAAGGCGCGTGGCATTGACACTTGCTAAGTATACTAGCTAAGTTATAATGCTATATACAAATATATATCAATGATCCCACGCACTTATCCCACCGGCGCACCCGTTCGCATCAGCGGTGCGCGGAGGTGCGCGGCCTCTGCACTGTCATTTCCAGCATTCTTCAAGAACGTCTATAAACATTCTCCTTCCCGTATGGATGCACGGCCACGCCCTCGCTTTTAATATTCCAAAAAACGGATTCTCCACAAACGACGTTGTAACTACTTGGTGGTTTGGAAGGCTGCGAGGCAATCCTTGCTAGGCAATCCTCTGAACGACAACCCGTCTTCAAGGATCTGGTGGCCTGAATATGGTAGTTTATACAGGGGGCTCTTCAGGGCTTGGGGGCTGCAACGCTAAGGCATAGGCAAGTATATATTCAACAAGTTTTTCAGATGTACTAACGAAGCTTCATCCCCCCCTCCAGAGTCGTTGCCAATACACAATGGCCCCAATCCGCTCCACTCCTTTTTTGCGCGGTAACGCTGCACGCCCAGGCTTTATGAAACAGAATCATCGTACCCTCCTCCGGGAACTCCATAGCCACAACGAAAACGAAGAAATGGTCACCTACGACGTTGCAACAGCCTCTTGGACTCCCTGGACACGGTGCGAGGCTTTCAATACCTTCGCTTTACAGCTGCTGACTTCCCAATTTTCATAGCCCTGTCCGTGTGCTTCAAAGCGGCGCTCTTACAGCAGTTGCTGCCTCTGGATTCAACAACCTACCAACGACAGGCCCTGATCAATACGCACCGCCGATCTGCCCTCACGCAGCTGACCTTTCGAATGACGAGAAGTTCTCCAGGATGGAGCTCTTCCTTCGCCGAAAGTATCAAGGCCGAGTTGTTGATTATTTCCAGGTCCCTCGGTCATCTCACATCTGCCCCTTTGTTGGTGCGTCACTTTCTGCTTTGATGCCTCCTAGCTTTGAAAGTTGGCTCTGACCCTTTCCGTGGTTCTTAGTGGTCATACCTCCACTGCAGCCCCCACAGGTCCTATACACGCAGCAGGAGATCGATGAGCATTCTAGTAAGCACCACCTCCTAGCGCCATACATTACCTGAGGGTGCTAATTAACGTGTTATTAGTTTTTTATAGCCCCGAAGAGGCTGCTGAAATGCAGGAAATCAGCCATGTGTGTACGTTGATTTTTGCGTAAAAATCTCCGCAGAAATACAAATCGCTCAATGCGTATTATAGATGATCGCGACCTTTTACAAGGCTTTACAAGCAGCTCCAGCCCCTCAAAAGCATCATCGTCCTCTTTTGAGGCAGCCGAAGGGGTGGGGTCTTCGAGCAGTGGCTCTTTGGATGCCTCTTTTTCTTTCTCATCACCTGGTACAAATGCCATGGGCCACCACCGCCTCTTTCCATCTGCCTCTGCAAGAAACGACCCAAGGATGCCTGGGTATAATCCCCGAATGCTTCCCAACCTCACCTTTGCAGAGGGCCCGTTGCCATCGCCCCGTCCAATCTCTGCTGCTGGAAGGCGTGCATCATCGTTCTTTACTGAAGAGGTGGCCAATGCACGTCGAAGCTCTGGTATACTTTCAAGCTTATCCTTTTTTCTTCACGCCTTCTGATCCCTATTGCAGATGTTAATCTGATGTCCCACCTGGACTATAACGAAAAGGTTGGCATGTACGAATGTGCGTAATCTCATATTCGTTGCTGCTAAAAAGGCTTGCTAACCTTCCTCTATAGCTCTTCCAGGCTGCCATCCCGCCTGGGATGAAATCGACACCCCCTACGTCCTCCAGCCCTATGACGTTCGCCTCTACCCCGGATGCACCCGCCGTACCTATCAAAACCTTGCATTCATCGACACCAGCCTTGGCCGTGCCATCCGTGAATTCAATTCTACGCTCGGCATACCAAGGGATACACTATACGCCCTCAAGGAAATCGCCATCAAATGCCAGGCCTGTTATTGCATGTTCTCCCCCGAAGGGTACAATGCCCATATTGTGGACAAGAGGTGCCGAAACTCTACATTCCATCGCGAAGGTGAGCACTGCCTATCTTTTTTTTTTTTTGTTTTGGCTCTAGATCTTTTCTAACGTCTGTAATTAGTATGTGCATTCCACGAGGCTGATGAAGAGACCTTGCGCAAGTTGAAGCTGCGCTCGCTCACTGGCCACAGTGACGTTCATGCCGGGGTTGAATTTGCTGAAACCCCCATTGGGGTTGCTTTTTTGGAGTTTAACTCCTCCATTGGTGTTCCGATGGATGTTTGGGTCATGATCACCACTGCGTATGTACAGTGCAAGACCTGCCACCTCACCCGCACGTTTCCGGCCCACCGCGGCCATACCGACTTATTAGGCAGATGCGAAGACATGGGTGATGGGTTTGCAATGTTGGACAAGGGCAAAGGAAAGGCGTTGGACAAAGGAAAAGGCAAGGCGATGGATAACGCCCTTGTTGAGTATGAAAGCCCTGATGATGTTGACTAAAGCATTAGGTGCTTTTGGTGTCTCTTTCTTGCTAATATGTATCTTGACAACTTTGTATCTTCACCATCCAATGCCCTTAAAACAGTAGCTTTTTTCACATAGCTTATGAATATACCAATTGGTAGCCGCTTTGATTCAAATGCCTACAAGAAATTATACATGAATGCGCAATCAAAAAATTTACTGGAACTCCTCAACCAAGCTAATCATACCAAGCCCCTCAGCCCACCGTTGTTTGCGCGCCTCTTCCCTAAGGGCTTTATCTGCAGTGCTGGCCTGTAAAAACCAATCATTATCATTTTTATGGCCATTTGCAACCCATCGGAAAAGGTCGCCTGATGTATATTGTGCATAGGAGTAGCGGGTTTCATTTTCGCCAATAGTTGTGTTGGAGTGGCAGATCATCGCTGAAGGCAAAAGAATTGTTGACCCGGGGGGAAACTGGATAGCATACCCAAGGTCCCACATGACAAGATGCCCACCGTGCTCAGGATTATAAGACCCAAGGGCAGTCACAGAGCACCAACCCCATGACAGATTTCGATAGTCAATGTGAGGATATGATACAGTCTTTGGACCAAAATTAATTGATGAGCATGCAAAGACGGTACCTGGATGGTTGCGACTGAGCTCAGGCTGCTTGATCAAGAGATCATCTAGCATTTTTCCATAGTAGTCATATAGACGGCCATTGTATGCCTTGAATAGATCTATTTTCAACAGCCTCTGGATCAGCAAGGGGTATTGAATATGAGAACTAAAGCCTACGGTTTGCAAAGCCAGAAATTCTGTCGAAAGCCGAGTGTTGGAGAAGCTCGCGAAGGATCGGCTCATTTCCTTCATTCCGATGTAGACCTGGTTTTTTTCGCCCATTTCCATGGCTGATGCCAACAGGGATGGCTGGGAAGCAGCCACGACGGGTGTGCGCAAGGTCTTCTGGAATTACTAACTGGCAGCGGCGGTCTTCAATCCTCTGTGCCGCAGCTTGTTGAACATTAACATCCCAGTCCGGGGCATTTGGCCGCCCTCCAAGCAGCGCACAAACCCGGCCATCCTCGTCAACAATTGGAATCGAGTTACTGAGGGTTTAACTTCAGATGTTTGAAATTTAATATTCGAAAGACGCGTAGCTACGTACACCCCACCCCAAGATACCTCTTTGATGCGAAAATCCAGAGTGACCTCTTCAATGCTATAGGTCCTCCACCCCTCGCGAGAGCCTTGCATGCCTATCCATGCCGGCTTTGATGGGGAAAGGTCCACCTCCATGTCAAGAGGGACCGAAAGGATGCTCGTAGCTGCGATTTTGCGGCGCCTGAAAGCAACCTCCTTCAGCGCCCCAGGGCCCTGCTCCTCATGCTTAGCCTCGCGCTTAATTTTGCGCTTTTCGCGCTGCACCGTCCTCCGCCATGTGTTGTGGTCCATGCCGTCGACTGGCAGCCGCCTTTTCTTGGCCTCTGGCAACTGCGAAGGCTCAGGCCTTGCCCGATTTTTAGACGCTGCTGGGGTTAAGGGCGCCGGGTCTAGAAAGCGGCGATGTAGCCCATTAGGTCAATTAAAAAGCTATAGTTGGCTTGAGCATTGTACCTTCGAGTGTCAAGCAGGGGTGAGGCGCGGGTAAAGTGGCGGGAGCTGCAGGGCTGTACCCCCGGCCTCAGGTGCAGGCAGTTCAGTAAGCGGGGATGGCAATGATACGGCACAGCTAGGGGGCTCACCTGGCGAAGCCGCGCGGGGCATTGGCTCTGGGGATGGCCTCAATGAGGATGTACCGGCGCCGCCCTCCTCTATGCGCTTAAGGTAGTCACAGACTCGAAAGCTTCCAGGCGCCCGGAGCGCATCACACATAGTTAAATCGAATGGAGAGTATAGACGCCCCGACCGTGTAGCTTTACAACTGCCTGTGGGCTCTGTCAGCGGAGGCTTTGCTTGGGGAGGCAAGGGCAACAAAAGGACTGCGCGCACGGGCGGCAAGGGCTGGAACGCGGTTGCTCAACGTATCCAAGGGCGGATTCGCGTACAGAGCAGAGTGGGGGGTGGGAGAAAAGGATAAAGGGGGGCTACAAAGGCAGGCGCCCCGCAGTTGCTCAACGTATCCAAGGGCGGATTCGCATGCAGAGCAGAGCTGAAGGCGCCGAGTGGCGGCGTTGGCAGAGGAGGGCGCGCAGTTGTAAAAAATAAAAAATAACAAGCTGCTTACCTTCCATGAAGGCGGCGTTTTTTACGGAGGGCGCTGCTGGCGAGCTGCAGGCGAGAGGGCGAGTTGAATACAACGGCGCAATGTGGGCGCACTTAGGGAGGGGTTTTGATCAACAAACAAACACGCCACCCATATCGTATGTCATTTGTCATGAGTCACGGCCGATAAGCTTCGTGAACCCACAGCCTGAGCTATGCCATCGCTGGCTTAACTCGAGCGACGCCAGCCGGTGCGACGTTTGCAGGCCGCTAGCAACATAGCAAGTCAGCCGCGGTTCAGACGGTGCGACAGGGACGTACGAGGGGAAAACGGCGAGCTCGAAGCGGTGCGAGGCCGCGTATACGGTGCGTCTGCACTCATTGCAACAGCATGCAGCACAAGCTAACAGTGCATTGAATGCCGGCCCAATACCCTGCGCCGACACCCTTGCCACCCCCACTGGCCTGAGCCAGCACCATGACGTCCCCGGGTGCGCCGTTTCGGATCCACGCCCGCCGCCCTCCTTGCCCAGCACTGCTGCTTGATGTCGACCGCGGAACGACAGTGGGAGCGGGGGCGCCACCGACCCGAGCTGGCGGGCAGGACGGCCAGCCAGTCAGGAGGACCTGGACAAGGGCCGGAACTGCCGACGACGACGGCGACGATGACGACGGCGAGGTCGTCCAGTTGATGAGCTCCATGCAGAGGTAAAAATAAAGCAGGGCGTGTGGGCTATAATTCGCTGGCCGGAGCGGGTTGAAAGGGTAGTGGGAAACCTCCGCAGGGAGAATCCACCGTCGTTGTTATCGATGTCGTTTTCCACCAAGACCGGCGGAAACAGTAACCCACCTATACCCTCGACGACTTCCTTCACGGCGTCAATGACTTCGGGATGCGCTTGGTTGCCCAGAATAAAGGGCCTTCCTAGCCTCGCAATCCCTACCTTCTCCCTCGCGATCTTGGCGACCGTATCACCCAGAAATGCCTAATGATCCAGATCCACCGCAGTAAGCGCAGAGGCGAGGATACAGGATGTCGGAACCATGTTCGTCGCGTCGAGCCGCCCGCCCATTCCAACTTCCAAGATCACAGTATTGTCCAAACGCTCGAATCGCTTCAACTTCTTTTCGAGTTTGATCGTACAGCGAGCGGGATATGGGCTCGTTGTCGATGGTGATGCAGTCGAGGATGGAGATGAGATGGAGGCCGTTTTACCGGCCGTCGTCGTCGTCGTCGTCGCCGCCGCCGTCATCAAGTTGATGACGCATTGGCACCGCAGGGCATGAACGGCCTCTCGCCGTTTGCCATCACCCATGACGTTCAGCATTCGACGCCGCGGGAGGCGTTGTTGGGTGCTGGTTGATGAACCAATGTAAGCGGCCTTCTATTGTGCTGAACTCGTACTTACCTCGCCCATGCCAGCTCGAGTCAGCAGGCCTTGCCACCCATCACCCACCACCTCCAGCGGGATCCACGTTTTCGAAACCCCACGACCGTGCAACATGGTTCACAAGACCACAGCAGCCGATGGACGAACTAAGTTGTTTTCCACAGCCGTCGGGGCCAAAATTTCACAGAAAAATTATGCGGATTGAGGGCGTTAAGAATGGGCTATATATTTTCTGGAAGCAAAATCCCTACATTACCAGAGCCTGTATGTACGAGGCCTTTTCCAAATTCAACCTGCTTTTTATACCTTAAGCTTGCCTGATTGAGCTTTATCTGCACCGACCGCGCTGGGTTGCTGAATGCCTCTTGCTGAGCATTCAGCAGCTTTTCATGCACGCCCTTCAGCTGCTCGTTATGCCATATAATCTTTTCATCTGCGTTTTCGAGGGCCCGGTGGTGGGCGCCAACTAAAAAAGGTAAGCAAGGTTCGGATTTTTTGAGGGCTACGCTGGTCTTACATTTACGTTTGAGATTTTTGGTTGCATTCACAGAAATGTGGCCTGAAGCATAGGATGGGCGTATCCCGAGGTTTTCTGTTGCCTAGTTTACACGAAACAAGATGCAAGTTGACATAAAGTTGTTAAACAAATATAATCACCCACCTGTAGGCTCTTAAGCTTCATAGCGTCGAAAGCCCGCCCTTTCTTTATTCCACCGAGAAGCGTACAATGGATGCCTTCACGGTTAACATCGGAATGAGCCGTCTCGATGAGATTGCTGTTCGAATCGCCGGCCTTCCAGATACTTAGCGGTATATGGCTCTTCTCCCAGCAAATTGCTTCGAATGCAAATTTGCTTCGGTTTTTGTCGTGGACCCAATCTGCAGCATGGCCGCGGTAAGCGCCAACTTACAGCTGAGAGCTTTGGAGTGCTTATACTCACCAGATGCCGCCTTTCCTCCCAGCTGCACGATCTTTTCAAGAGTGCCCTCCCAATTATCATGCTCGAGGCATATCAAGCTACGCATGAGATTTCGAACGTCATCTGAAACAGCAACTTTTCGGATGTTCCTTTTGACATGAACCGTGCAGAGCCTGAACAAGCGATGGAGGTGCTCATACGGGCTCAGCAAGCTGATCAGCCGGTCAGGTTCATGGAGATCAAATTTGTCCTTGAGCTCAGGTCGTTGAGAGACTGATTGAAGATATAGCCCAAGCCCTTGACTTATGGATGAGTATTGCGATTACCTATAATAAACATAAAGGCCGATATGCTCACCCTTTGCCTGACCCCCATGCTGGTCGCCTGTCCATTGGAGCACCACATCGGCGCTGCCTACATGGATGTGACGCCATTGTAGATATCTGTGCGTATCTTCTTCTATCACGTTATCGATAGCCTCGAAGATTTTATAGTGAGCAAAGGCGGTTTGTCGATTAGAAAAAACCCGGCATAGGGTGACGCCTGCATTAAAAGTAGGTCAACACATATAGCAAAAGCTAGAGCTGTAGAGCTTACTCATATTGCTATTTCGATCTAAGATACCAATTTCAAACTCATAAAAACCCTCCACGCGTTTGAAACCTACATCACTTTGTAGATACTGCGCTTGCGCCATTCGTCTACTTGCTTCTGGCGTCATACATACAACTATCCGAAGAGTATTGCCTTGTCCAAAATCGCTAGGCTCATCTTCTTCATGCAGAGCCACCCCGTCATGGGGAATTTGGATGACTTGGCGAATGTAATGCTCCTCAAGAGGCAGCTCATACTCTTGAAGCTCCAATTCGTAGCATACGCCTGTATAAGACATAATTTATAAGTGGACTGGGCAGCCTTGGAATAAGTATTTCAGTACGTACCCTCCCAACCTGTCCCATAAGGGAGTTTCTCTTCCTTGACCTGGTCAATGTAGTATTTGAGGTGTGAACGATTTGCAAGAGAGACGTGAAGGTCGCAAAGGCTTGCGTTCTTTATATGCCGGAGATAGGAGGATAAGAATGTTTTTAAAATAGGGTGTCGAAGGAATCGGCGAGGGGTTAAATCGGCGAGGTCGTCATCGAGGGATTCTAGTACCTGCCGAAGCTTTTTCTGGATCAAAGGTGGTGTTTTTTGAGGGATTGGAACTGGGTGAGGATGCGACCCTCGGCATATGACGAGCGACCAAGGACAAGACAGTCGAAATTGAGGGAGGGGCTCGTAAAGGTGATAGGTTGCGTTACACGGCATATTCTGCAGTTTAAACTGCCTAAGATGATGGGCATCATCATGTGGCCCCCGGTGATCATGAGCTGACATGGTATATGTTCAACACTGAGCCTCTATGGGCAAAATGAGCCAGACTCACGACAATACGCCCTTTGCGAAGAACAATTCATAACTGTCTGACATTCAGCCAAAGGGCCATATCCAAGGCCCCTTGCGGCCCCTTCAATACGATCGAGTTCATCAGCGTCTTCATAAAAGTAGGCTTCGAGGTAGTCGATGTCGTAAGAGTCGTCGATGTATTGGACGTAGTGGTCTCGATTATGCTTGCGGCCATAGTGCTCACATCTGCAACAGTTTTTTAGTGGTGTGCATACTTTCACTGAAAAAATAATATACCGGAGGAAGGGCTGATCAGTGTGATCATACTCAAGCAATATGCGACCTTCGCAGCGTTCTTCGGCGGCAAGGTAGCCTCGACTGAATGAAGCTTGGTGCGCTGCGAGGGCTTTGCGGTTGGATATTTCTGCATCATTCATAACAGTTTCTTCACGCCGAGGGCCAGAGCAACCGAGCTTCCGCAATGCAGCAATAAATGCCGCAGTCTTTTGGAATACATCGCGCCTGGGGCTTGTACCTTCCAACCAACCCTCCCTCTGCTGCCTCATCCTGTTGCGGACATCTTCTACACTTGCATGATAGTGTGGCTCTGCCCACTTCCGACGGTCTGCAGCTGGACATATTTTCACACCATGGCCTTGCATTAGAGACGTTAACATGAGGTTTGAAGTACATATATTCGCCTAATTACATACAGGTTGCATGTGTTTTACTACACGGCACTTGTTCACCCCCTTCATCAATGAGGAGGTCGGAGAACACCTCCTTTCCCTCCCTCGTACGCCCCATTGGCTGACCGAGCGAATATGCGAAGTCCTTCAGAGGATTTCGCCAGTTATTCACATCCTGTCGGAAAAGATACCCGACAGGGCCCGTCGCGGTGGTCTCTGGATATTCAACATAGGCGGCGGTATCGGCAAACGTTTTGAGCTTTGAGAGTACGGTCACTCGATTGAGGCGAATGTCGAAACGGTCCTCAGCGTCGGCAGTCGGCGGAGGGGGGGTGCAAAGTTGAAGCTGAGGTTGGGCATGGCGCTGATTGACGGCCTCCACTGCGTCAGCATCATTCTGAGGATTGAGCAGCTCGGTAAGCGAGAGATACGGCATAATGAGCAAGAAACGTTGCTCTGGCTTACCTCCTGTTCCTTTCTGCTGTTTCTCCCTGCCAAGTCCAGCTCCGAGGCCAGCGAGGCCGCCTCATAGCCTCGTAGTCCGCTTGAAGCCCAAGGAAGGCATCCAATGCCTCGTTCAGTAGGAATCTGTTGAAGAACCTAGGTGAGAATATGACATATGTGCTCAGGGCGAGACACTGACTGGCTTTCTTGGGTAGGAGGCTTGACAGTGAACCACCTCTGCTGCAGCAAAGCAATGAGAAGTCTGAAAAATCTACTGAAGAACTGTTAGCGTAGCTTGGATACATGCTCAGAAAACGACAAGGCGTACCCTCTTCGTGCACAGAGGTGCAGGAAACTTCGAAGCTGATGTTGTCAAAGGAGGGGCATGTTGATGGGCGAAAATTGGAAAGGAGCGGCCGGCCGCCATCAACCGGAGATATTTGGCAGTATTTGACAAGACGGTGAAGTTATATTACATAATTTTATGATGGCGTATATTTAAGTTGTCAGGCAAACTATTTTTACCTTGATTTCATTTTGAGCTTCATTTGATGGGATCGAACAAGAATAATCGTCTCTCCCCTCTTGGAAGAGGGGGGTGAGGGGCCTCCTCTAGATTTGAGGTTTAGACCTGTCAACTGATATTCAAGTTGACAGTTCGGTGGTTATATCATCATCGGCAACTCGGCGAAGGACCGTGTTTAGAGTTAGATATTCTAAATAATTCAAGTTAGCGTTATGGAAAGTCACCCATTCAGCGTTTGTCTTCTTTCCAGAGTTACCCGTCAAGTTACCCGTCAATTTACCTCATTTAGATAAAATGAATTGTATGTCGCCCGGCGGACTTCGGCCAACAAGGACAACCACCGACCGCCCCTTCCAAGCCCCTTCACAAATTTACGTCAAGGAATTCAGTTCGTTTGCAACATTGACCCTTCTGTTTCATACATACAGCCACCTCAGACTCGGACCCTCTTTACGTCCCGCCTACCACTTTCTTTCTTTCGTTCCAATATCGATTCAAGCGCCCAAAAGCTGCCTGAACCTATCCAAAGCCTTTCTTTCTCCTCTCTAGCTGGACCAGCCGCTCGTTTAATTACCAAAAATCCGCGGGAAGATGTCGGTCCAGCCTACGCTGGACAACACTTGGGGGGCGGCGCTTATCGGGCTCGTCGTCGCGTCCATGTAAGTCATGCAATACCTCCTTCTCCTTAGAAATCCTTTTGAATGTGATTCTGTCTTGGTTAGACTATATGGCATGACGACACTCCAGGCGTACGTTCCAAAATGTGGGCTTGGAGGAGTGCATTTTTTTGACCATACGCCAGTTATATATACTACACCAAGTATCCTAATGATGTGCGCACGATAAAGCTTTTGGTAAGTCGTTCACTTTCATTCTTACACGCTATCTAATGGTTTCCAGGTTCTAACGGTATGGTCAGTGACAAGAATTTGATTCCTAATAATGGCTAGCCATCTGTTGGCACTCACGTCCGCGCAATATCAACTATGGCACTATAGGATATTGGATACGGTGTCTCTCTGCCTCGTTATCAGTGCAATGTACACCTATCGTAAGCCCACGCACTTTGAACGGATTGAATGTCGCCTCAACGGTTTCGGTGAAAAGTGGTATCAGACATGTTTAGTCCATTCCGTCTTCTGGTCGTGAATCGGTAAGTGTCATTCAGTTCTTTCCCGCACTTCATAACAAAGCTGGGCGCTGACTGTTGGATGCCATGATACCCTACTCTACAGCAACCTCAATGTCTGTCTTTTCTTTCAAATGACAACATGCCCCCTCTGACTTGGTTTCGTATCAACGTTTCCAAGGTTGATCCGGCAATTATGGTCAGTCGGCTCACTCTCATCGACCAGCAGTACTGAATGTAGTTCGTCATGTAGGGTATCCTCGCCTTTCTAACCCACTCGTGCGTTGTTATCTAGCCTCCCCGAATTAGTTCAATATACAATGTGGCCGCAGATATCTCGGACTTCGTGTATGGAGAGGTACCTCATTTACGCTTCACTCAAGCCTCAGTTCCCGACCATAGTTTTAGTGTGCAACCGGAACAAGCTGTTGGGGGTGATATTGGCGGTATTATCATTGACTGCCCTCGGTGCGTTGTCTATGTGAGATTGATACGACGTTCCTCACACCCATTAAGGTCTGTCACTAGGTACGTAGGACTCGCGCTATTGTTTCTCCTGTTGACGAAGAAATGCAGCTGCGTCAATAATTTCGTGGGTTTCAGACGATTACATCATTTCTCAGAGGAAGTATTTGCTAAGTCATTTCAATGTAGATTTCGGTTTAAATTATGGACGGAGAAAGTGTTGCGATACGACTTAGCCATACATTAGATACATTAGACATAGATTACCGCACACGGACTATTTAGCACTAATTACATAATCGTAGTCTACATCACCTAGGATTCCAGGTCATCGTCTCTCTAACGTTGACCATTGAATCCTAGGTAAGTTACTTACTCTCTCACTTAATATACTCTAACGTTGACCATTGAATCCTAGCTCAATTCCTTTCCGCTACCCTCCAATAGGTTATGGGCCCCGGAGCATAAAGTAGGAGTTACAAGGTTCACTGCGTCAAGTTCACGCTCCCAAAGAGCATCCCCATCCTCCTCACCACTTAAACCACCATGCCTGCTTTCGACTCATCTAAGAAAAGCTTCGACAATCTCACGGGAAACCCAAGTAACTATACGGCATGGAGCGAGAACATGGAATCCTTCCTAAAGACACGCCGGGAATGGATCTTCGTCCTGGGAAGGAATCCCGAACCGGAGTTTGCGGATGTCGACAATCCCACACGCCAGGAGAGAGTCGACCACATGGAATGGCAGCAAGCACGCGACTCCACCACCGGCGCCATATGGCTTTGCATCGACGACTCCCAAAAGGATCACATACGTGATTGTCGAGATGACCCAGAGGCTATGTGGGACCGACTCAAGGAGCTACACCTCCAACGCAAGCCCGGACCGCGCTTCAATGCCTACGACGCCTTCTTCAACCTCAGAAAGGAAGATAACGAGAGCTTGACCGAGCTCACAGGTCGGGTTACACGTTCTATGGCCGCCATTAAAGCTCTTCGCCCCTCTCATTTCGGCCTCCAACAACTCGACGAAGAACTCCAATGCATGGCCCTCATCCGTGCACTTCCTTCCGAGTACAACGGCTTCGTCACTTCCCTCTTCCTACTCGACAAACTCAGCCTCTCTAGCCTCCGCGCTGCATTCCAGAATCAGGAAAACAACACCCAACTCCGAGATGGCCCGTTGTCCAAAGCTGCAGTTGCAATGAAGGCCTCCACATCAACCTCCACCACCCTTGCTGAACTTCTATGCAACTGGTGTGAGCGCAAAGGTCATGTCGAGGATAATTGCTATACGAAGAAATACTCACAAGCTCGTGATCGAAAGAACGCCGTCAACAACAAAGGCAAAGGAAAGGCAAAAGGAAACAACGGCGAATCAAAGAGCGAGAAAGGTGCATCAGCGGAAACTCAGCCAAACGAGGAAACCGCAAGCCTAGCAAGTATTGACCCCTCCTCTCCGGCATCATCTGACTGGAATACCGATACAGGCGCTTCTCGTAACATGACACCTCATCGCTCTTGGTTCAAAATGTACACACCTCATGTCGTCCCCATCCGCCTAGCAGATGATTCATACATCTATTCCGAAGGATTAGGGTCCGTTGTATTCTGGCCAAGACAGAAAGATGGAAAGGCAATGGATGGTGTCGAGTTTCACGATGTCCTTCATGTACCTGCATTACGAAACAATCTTTTATCTCCATTCCATCTCACTCGTGAAAAGGGCTACTCTGTCAGTATTGCAGATACCACTGTTGATTTCCTACATGGTGGAAAGGTTCGCTTTTCGGCTGATATCACACCGAACAACATTGGATACCTCAGAGGAAAGACACAAATCTTTGACTCTCACTCAGCCACTCCTGTTGCAAATTTCTCAACTACAGGCAGTACATGTCCTATGAACCTCAGCCTCTGGCATCGGCGCTGTGGTCACATATCTCTGGACACTATTCGTGGAATGATTGAGAAGAACTTGGTTACAGGAATTAAATGTGCATCACTTACACCCTCAGACCCCATTTGCGAGCCATGTATTGCAGGCAAACATCATCGTCACAATGTTCCTAAGACTCCTCACATACCTCACCAAATCAAGCTTGCTCGAGTCTACTCTGACCTCAAGGGTCCTATGTCAGTTTCTACTCCAGAAGGTTACAGATACTGGGTCACTTTCATCTGCGATTCCTCACGCTTCTGGGCAGTCTTTCCTCTAAGACTAAAAAGTGACGCTCTAAATGCTTTCAAAGTCTATAAAGCCTATGCAGAGAATGCTAATCCAGGACTACACATTATCGAGTTCCAGGATGACAAAGGAGGTGAATACTCAGGAAAACTTTTTGAGCAGTACTGTCAGGAGCATGGAATTCAGCGGCGCCACACAGAAACTGATGAAGCTTACCAAAATGGTGTCGCAGAACGTGCTAATCGCACAATCATTGAAGGATGTGAAACCCTGCTGGCAGAGGCCAAACTACCTGGTTCCTTCTGGTGGCACGCAGTCGCAGCATTCGTACATGTCAGAAATCGATGCCCAACACGTTCCCTCCCAAACACCACACCATTCACTCAGTGGTCTGGACAAAAGCCAAACCTGTCTTACCTTCGCATTTTTGGCTCTCTAGCATATGTCCTCATCCGCAAGAACAAGCGTACCAACCTCCAGTCACATGCCATGAAATGCATCTTCATCGGATATGCCTCCGGAAAAAAGGCTTGGGTATTCTACAATCCCCAAACACAGAAATTTATCGAGTCTAGCCATGCCATCTTCGATGAGCGCGTCTTTCCCGGAAACACAAAGAACTTAATAAATCCTTTCGGTGAACTCAAGATACATCTAAAATCTCCCACCAAAATTCAAGGTCCAGGGGGAGCTTCTGGTGATTGCAAACATCCCGAGACACCTCATCGAGGGGAGTAATGCCTTCCGACTCTGCATCTCCTGATCCAAACAATAGTTCAGCATCATCAACATCACCCGAAGCAACTGAAATCTTACCTCCACTATCACCCGAACTTCCTGCAATTGAAACTCCCTTTGGCTCTCCTCTGACCGAACTTCCTGATTTGCCCGATTCGAGTCCATCATCACCATCACCACCTCAAAGTCCACCTCGTGCTTTATTTGAGCCCAAATTCGGTAAAAACGGCCTCATTATCTCGGAACCTAACACTGGACGTGGTCATCGTCAGCGAGCACAACAAGATAAACCACCATGGAATTACCATGGCACCTGGAAAGCTCCCGAAACCACACCTGAAGAGACACCACCATCACCTCATATTGAAAGTGAAGATGAAGATGTTACCAGACCTACCGAAACATCACCTCACCTGAGCAATGAGCAGATCTTGGCAGGAATGAGCTTCGTTGACTGTGGAGAAGACCCAGAAGGAGGATATCTTACCCTCTCTGAAGCTCTAGACGCCGCATTTCAATGCCGCATTGAACATGCTTTCAAAGCCACCCCACATGACAACGAACCACGAACACTTGCCGAAGCTCTAGCCCGACCTGAAGCCGAAGCTGCCATGTGGTATCAAGCAGCACTTGACGAAATGGATTCTCTTATCGAGAATGGTGTTTTCGAGCTTGTAAAGTTGCCTCCTGGCCGAAAAGCGATTGGCAGTCGATGGGTCTTCAAGATTAAACGGGACGCTGCAGGACTTGTTGAGCGATATAAAGCACGGCTAGTGGCAAAAGGGTACTCACAACGACCAGGCTTCGATTACTCCGAGACATTCTCTCCAACACCAAAGTGGGCAACAATCCGAGCCATCCTCGCCTACGCTGCACTGAATGATCTTGAAATCTGGAGTGTCGACATCTCGTCTGCATTTCTCAATGGTGAACTTGACGATCTTGTCTTTATGCAAGAACCAGAAGGTTTTGAGACATCAGACCGGTCCTGGGCTCTACGCTTACGACGATCGCTCTACGGTCTAAAACAAGCAGGACGTGAATGGCACAAGAAACTCCACGGGGTATTAGTAGGCATAGGATTTACCAGGGTACGCTGTGAACACAGCGTCTGGGTTTACGGACGTGATTCCGATGCAACCCGCATCATCGTACCTGTCTTCGTTGATGACATGACAATCACTGCAAAAGATTCAGCTGCTATCCGACAAGTCATAAAAGAACTGGAGACTCACTTCAAACTTCGCGATCTCGGAGAAACACAATTTCTCCTTGGAGTCAAGATCGAGCGCAATCGAGAGGAGCGATCCCTCTCGCTTTCACAGCGACAATACATCCTTGACATTCTTGAGCGTGCAAATATGTCGGATTGCAATCCAGTCACAACGCCACTAGACCCTAACATCACCTTGTCAGCCCTCATGTCACCATCCACCAAAGAAGAACGAGAACAAATGAAAAATATACCTTACATCAACATCTTGGGTGCAATCGCATACTTAGCCATTGCAACGAGGCTAGACCTTGCGTACGCAATCAGTGTTCTCTCTCGCTTCAGCAAGAATCCTGGCATGGCTCACTGGACAGCACTAAAACGCGTTCTTCGTTATCTCAAGGGCACTCTCGACATAAAACTTCGATACGCACCAGACCCAACAACCGACGAACTCTTTACTTCATACAGCGATGCTGATCACGGAGGCAACCCAGATAACGGACGTTCTACAAGCGGCATCGTGATCAAAATGGGAACAGGCGCTATTAGTTGGATGAGCCGCTTACAATCCTTCGTAACGATTTCGACAACAGAGGCCGAGTTCGTCGCAGCAGTATCTGCAGGACAAGAAATCCTATGGCTTCGTCATTTGTTCACTGAGTTGGGACTAATTATCAACTCACCTTCAACATTACACATCGACAATATGTCCGCCTTATCCGTCGCCCGCAATCCTGAACATCATGGTCGTATGAAACACCTCGACCTGAGGTTTTACTGGCTTCGAGACGAGATTGAGAAGGGGACAATCCGAGTACAACACATATCAACCGATAAGATGCCTGCTGACGCGCTTACCAAAAGTCTCCCACGGCAAAAACTCATCGAAATGCTGCCTATGTTAGGACTCATTAACACTAATATTTAGACATTTATCATATGGCTAGTCGAGGGGGAGTGTTGCGATACGACTTAGCCATACATTAGATACATTAGACATAGATTACCGCACACGGACTATTTAGCACTAATTACATAATCGTAGTCTACATCACCTAGGATTCCAGGTCATCGTCTCTCTAACGTTGACCATTGAATCCTAGGTAAGTTACTTACTCTCTCACTTAATATACTCTAACGTTGACCATTGAATCCTAGCTCAATTCCTTTCCGCTACCCTCCAATAGAAAGTAGCCATGAAGGTGCGGAAGGCGTCCTAAAATAATATGGTAACGAGCTACTCATGATATTGTCAACGTAGCCCTTGGCCCTTGCTGGCACCATCCTCGTTGTCGTTCTGGACGTCGCGATTGCCTCGATCCTCTGCATCTATCTTTATAAGCAAAAGGCCCAAGGAAGAGAGTATGTCTATTTTAATGACCCACGACGCTCATGTGTTACGGTCAGGGACTTGGCGAGGACGTGAATAACGAGTTAAGATGCGCGTTGTTTCGACGAGACGTACAAGTGAGCTACGTACGGACTAAGTAAGCTAGGTGAGACAAAACACATGACTAACTACGGACTTGATCATAACATCATCTCCCTTTTTATGAGGGAGTGTAACGAGTGGGAGGTTTGGAAACACGACCAGAAAGTAAAGTAGTGGAAGTGGGAGGAACGTAATTAGAACGAAGATTTTGTGAAAATAATGGGGGAGAAATAGGACGAATAGGATGAAATACAGAAGCAGAAGACACACCAAGATTACTATCTACGAGTGACCGTTCAGCAGAAAGTGACCGTTGGGGTAACAGAGACCGTGTGGGAACCGAGGGACCAGGGACATTGTGGGGCAATGGAGCGGATGGGGCATGGACGGAGGACGGGGACGGCGGAGCGGGCGCGGGAGCGACGGACGACGGAGGCTGTGAGGGATCAGAAATATTAGTATCAAAGGGAAATTGTTGTTGAAGAATTAAAGGATGAGGCCGTGGTGCACGAGGGTGACGACGGTGGAATTTTTCTATAAGTTCATTAGAAGAAGAAGGAATGTCGGAGAGGGGAACCCAGGAGTTTTCGGCGTCGGGTAAGCTGAACCAATGTACGAGGTATTCGTAACGATGGCCGGTTTTACGAGAGTCGAGGATGTTAGAAATGGATAAGGCGGGGTCGGAAATAGAGAAAGGCTCGGGATCGGAATGGGAATGGAATTCGGAGGGGTCATTATAGGGTTCGAGGAGAGAGGTGTGGAAGACGGGGTGGAGACGAGAGAGATAGGAGGGAAGACGAAGAAGATA
>JACGCK010000303.1:0-46807 GCA_014925825.1 Pholiota molesta
TCGATGTTGGAATATGTTCGTTCGGTGGAGAGTGTTGAGAGAGTTAGCTGGTCCCGCCGTCCCGGGACGGAGGTTTGAATCTGGTCACGTGTACATTGGACGATCGGGACCAGATCACAGATCAGCACTATACCATATTCGGAAATTAGTGCCGTTTTATTTATGGCCCTGCACAGCTGCAGGAGCCATCCAATTGCTGGCCCCCAGTCGCTGCGCGCCTATTTATTGTTGGATCCCCAGCCACCGAATTGAGCAGACTAGTCACTTTAAAGTCTTCCACTACATGCAAGATTTAATTACCCTTCAAATGCCTTCCCGGTAAGATCCAAGTTCATCTCAACATCCCCGAGTCCGAGTCTGACGCCGACCTGCATGGTTAGCAGCCATACGGCTTTCCTGTGAGACCGGCCACCGTCTGGCCCTCGCGCACGCTCAAAGAGGCCAGCGGCGCCTCGGATGTCTTCGACTTCCAATCTCGCATGTCTTCTTAAAAGGCAACCCTACAGCCGACGGCCAAAACTTCCACTTTACCCTTGAGTTGGTCTCTGAGAATGGAATTGGCGCAAAGAAAACCCTCCATCGGATGGATATGTCACCTTCTTACACGGATATGAGCTGTCCCATGCGGGGAATAGTGCAGGTTATGTACGAGAAGGACGGGGTGTTCTGTCTCTACTTCGCCTTGCCCGGCCGCTTTTGACGTCCCGCTTCGTCCTGGGGTTACAACAGGCGCTTTGTGCTATTTCCTGCTAGATGAGTGATATATGAATTAGTACATGTAAGTACTTAAGTAGTACACTTAGAAATTACATTGTTTCAACAGCTGACAAGGTTTGTACATAAACAGATTTAACAACGACAGAAACGGCTGCCGCCACTGGTGTGCGACGGCGCTCGACAAGCTGATGGAGGGCGGGTATATCGATGGGCCCGTCACAGAAGCCTTTACCAAGTACGAGGAAGATTGTGCAGCGACGTATGGGATAAGATTCTTACGCCCCGTATTCGGGGTACCTTCTACCAGTGAATTGTCGCTGCGCTTGAGCTTGAGTTGCTTAATATGTAGCTGGCCATAATAGATTTGCCGTACAGCAACAGCTGTATTGGGGTATATTTACCGGAGGCAACATGTCTTCATTCTCCGGAGTCTGTACTAGTCCAAGCTGTGCCCGCACTTCTTTGCGTCGTTCAGTGGCAACTTAAAGCGTCATCTGATCTTAACTGAGCCAGAGGCGCATCAAGCGCCTAGCCATGCTTCATTGCTTGCGCGCCATGTAGCTCGCAGCTCACGAGCCCACGCACCAGAATGCACTAAAATGCCTTATTAGGAACCGACACGACCTGAAAAATAAAGCGGCAAAGGAGAAAAACAAAGTTGGGCATCTAAATGGCCTAGGCTCATGTGTTTCATCTCTCTCTCTCTTTTATTTTAACTCCCTGTCCTGTCAATGTTTTGCACTGCCTCACTCAATACGCTTTGAATAAAATCTGAGATTCCCCAAGGCTCTGTGTTTCTGTGGTAAATTACAGGGAATAGAGGAAGGGATCTTTATGGTCAATACCGTTTCGTAACATGGGCGCTCTTAAAAAAGGGTCTACTAGTATGCTGGTCAAGGGTATAGCAATGTGGTTGTATCTAAGATCTAGAATAATAGAGCGACCTCGGATGCCACTTGACATTGTCCAATGAAATTGTTAAATTCTCCACCGATATACCTTCGAGAACTGGGATAGATTGCATGAAGCGAATACCGTTTAAATTTTTATCAATTGGGACGGCGAGGTCCACGTCTTCGGCGTTGGGGAGTAGGTGTCGTATGCTAACAAGATGGGCCCCCCGGAATGACATGAGGAAATGTTTCCAGCCTTCGCAAAGAAGAGAAAAGCGTCGTTGCTTTGAATACTAAATATGGTAATAACTCCCTTAAAATGAAGCACAGGCACCATTGCGGCTGTGCCCCACCACCTAAATTGGGCGATCCAAGCGCAATAGCGCCTTAGATCCACATGGTGAGATCTACGCGACGCGAGGACGTGACTGGCGCCAATTCCCATCGCACTCCTTTGTCCCTTCGTTTTGGAGGAGCTGGGATTATTTAAAGCGCCAGCTTTTCGCTTGGATTTTCCATCCTTCCCCATTACCTGCAGCCTCTCATCTACTCGAAACTCATCAGCTTCAATGGACTTCAACTTCTCAGCCAACTTCACAATCACCTACCCGCCCATGAGCTTTGCGGAGCCAAACACCAACTTTGAGCAGGATATACCTGCCTCTTTCCGTTATTCTTTCCCTGGAGAAAACCCAAGGTATGTTTATCATTATCCCGCGGAAGGCATGCAACTTACATAAATCCAGCGCTTCAAAAGATTTGGACGAGCTTCAATTCGAATACCACGATTTCTACAACCCCGAATATCCATCCGACCTGCCTACCATGCCGACGGGCTATCCAGTTTCGGAATACGACGACCTTGACGCCTACTTCTCTTCGCCACCCTCCGAGCCTGAACTCTCTCTCTGGGATGATATCTCTACCTTTGCTAGTTCAAGCACGGAGACATCTCCCGCACCCGCTGCCCGTCCAATTATTAGCCACGAGAACTCATTGTCGTCCTTCCCTTCTCCTGCATCCTTCCTTTCTCCTGCATCCTTCCCTTCCCCTGCATCCTTCCTTTCTCCTGCATCCTTCCTCTCTCCTGCATCCTTCCCTTCTCCTGCATCTTTCCCATCTCCTGCACTCCAACCTGCAACTCTGTCATTTGCCGATCTAGCCACCATGGATAGCTCCACACCACCTCACCCCGAGCCCCTGTATCTCCACGACCGCGAGCCAAGCTCCGCTAGCAGCAACGCTTCCGAACGTCACTCGAGCAGCTGCGCCTCCGAGTCCGACGACGCAGGCGCCACGCCTCCACCGCCCAAAGCGCGGCGCATTCCTGGAAGGAAATACTGGTGCGGTTTGTGCCCGCATTTCTATACCTCTTCCAAGGGTGACTTGACGCGCCATATGGAGTCGCGGGCGCATAAGGTGCCTAGCCATGTTTGTCTGCACTGTGACAAGAAGTACACGCGCGCGGACGCGCTGAAGCGCCACTCGAAAGCGAACAAATGTGTCCGGAAACTAAAGGCGGGCGTAAAGAAGGAATTATCCTAAGGCTTCGAAAGTGGCCTCGGGAGGGGAGTACTTGGTTCCATAGTTGTTGTTTTTCGCATTATACCCTCATCTTCCCGGATAGATTGCAATTTTTCAATGTCCTGTTCTCGGCTGTAAGATTTGTATCATCTACTTTTATGCTTGTAAATATTGTACTTTGCTACGATTTTGGTGTCTTTTGTCTCAATTAAATTCTATGAAGTCAACACGCAGCGGCCGCCACTGGCAATGGCGACAAAGGCCAACTTGGGCGACATCTACATTTTCACGCTTTTGTTCTCCCAGCCTCGACCACATTCCTCCACATTGGCATGCCGTTTTCCTTCCGCCCATGCAGGACTTCAGAGAGTGGCAACCTTGTAACCCAGGGAGTCCAAAGTTGTCTCTATCGAGGCAGCTTGTGAGTATTCATCACAGGAAGAAATATCTGCCATAATTTACCCAGATGAATAGGAAAACCTCGTTGCAGCATGCCAGATGTTTTGATACACTAAACTCTATCATGAGTGTTCGGTTCGTTTTTCACCTCCTGTTGAACACAAGCTGAACGTTGGATATAAGTAACCGGTATGTAAGTAGGTCCCATCCTGTGCCCCGAAAATACAAATTCACACGAAGAAGTCGAACTGAATTCGGCATGCCTCGAGTTGCGCCACGCAGGTTTTACCCTGACTGTATGTCAGTCCAGAGAGATACAGAACCCGCGGGTTTTGCGAGGTTTTGCTGCGCTCAAAGTATCGTTTTTTGCACTTGGTCCTTCCGCGCGAAGAAAGCACAGGATCCGGGACGAATTTATTTTTGATACCACGGCCTCCGCCTGTGACGGTGGAGAGACGTGAAATGAGCTAGAGGATCCACGCCGCCCGCGCGTGTTGATAAAAGAAGCATGTGGTGGAAAGAGTTCAGTTCGGTCCGTCCCTCTTTCCCTTTCACTTCCCGTCTCCTAGTCACGACAACGCTCCTGCGAGGACGCTTAGCGTAGCCTGGCCTTGATTTCAGATTATTGATAATCGCGGTGTTTGGTCATGTCGTTGTTCGCCAATTTCCTGAACACAGCCTACGACTATCTCTCCCCACCAGCCTCCCCTCTCCGAACACCCCACGCCATCCCCGTCTCACGCGAACCATCCGCGTCTGTATCGCCGTTGAAGGAACGGTTGGATGCCGCTTGCCAATCCCCCACCAGCACCCTCGCTCATCTCTCGCCCAACTCCATGCGTCGCGAACTCGATGTCACCAAGCACGATCTCGCGCGCGCCCACGTCGACTCCACCCAGCTGAAGGAGCGCTGCAAGATGCTCGAGAAGACCCTCAAGGAGACCCGCGAGCTCCTGCGCACGCGCGAGGCCGAGCTCGAGAAGCTGCGCCGCGAGCGCGACAGAGAACGGGCCATGGCCGAGCGCAGGCGCAGCGACGTCGGGCCCCAGTACCAATCGCAGCAGCATCTAGGGACGGGCGGCCCACGTAATGCCGGCGGCTCGCTCGACACGCGCATGTCGTCTGCGGACCTCGCGAGGCAGATGCATGGGCATGGCAACAACCACGATGACCGTGCATGGCGCACCCCCTCGCCCTCCCGCAACTCCTCGGCCTCGGCATCGACGTCGGCATCCATGAGCGCCAGCAGCGCCGGGACAGGCCTGAGTGCCAGCCAGGAGGAGGATCGGGCACGTTTCCGCAGCGCCGAGACGTATATGACTCGCATCGATAGTTGGTCGGGCGCGCAGGTCCTGCAGGCGGTTCATGATATCAACTCGGAGATCCTTCAGTTCTCAGCTTCGGCAACCGAGATGTGCAATTTCTTACCTGCACCAGCCTCGCCCTCGAATCCACGGCTGGCGTCCGTCCTCCAGGATACGACGGCTCGCATCGGCCCAAACATGACTCGCATTCTCGCGAGCCGCGATCACTCGCAAGAACCGCTCCTTGTACAGCTGGCGCTGCAAGGCTGCGTCTCGCTCTGCATCGCCCGCGCGCTGAACTCCTTCTGCATCGGCTTCCCCTCGAAGTCCGACGCCGTGCTCGCGCAGATCTACAACAGCATGCGCGTCACGGAGCCGCAGCCCACCTCCGCGAAGTGGCGCGCGCTGACGCACCAGCACATCCACACCATATACCCGACGCTGACGGAGTACAGCGTCAACGAGCTCGCGGACACGATCCTGCGGTGGTGCACCGACATCTTCCTGCTCGCGAACTGCCAGTCGTTCGCGCCCCCGCCGCCCGCCGTGCAGAGCCCCGCCTCCTCGCCCACGCTGTCGATCTCGCCGCCGAGCGCCGCGCCGCCGCCGAGCCCCGGCGCGCAGCTGCGCAGCCTGTACCTGGACCAGATCAAGCGCATCTCGCACGCGGTGATGCGCCTCGCGAGCGTCACGCGCGAGGAGATCATGTCGACGTCGTTCGAGGTGACCATCGCGGACCCGTCGGGGAGCTTCGTCGCGGGCGAGATGGTGGATGCGTTCGGCGACTACGGCGAGAGCCACGGCATGGTCCTCGCCACCATGGAGCTGGGGCTCCGGTGCAGCACGCGGGTCAGTGTGCTGGCGGAAGACGTCGCCCCCAATGGGAATGGACAGCCGGATGAGAAGATGAATGGTGCGCGAGGGGTCGCGAGGGCGGGAGGAGAGGGCATGCTGGAATCGCGGTTGCTGCTCCAGCCCAAGGTCGTGCTGGAGTCGGTCTTGGAGGTCCTTGATCGGTAGATGGGCAGGCGCTTTCGTCGCCTCCGCGACGCCCGCCTGCCCTTTTCTTGCGCCTTTTTGGTTCTGCTCAGGTGTCATATGCTTTGAGCTCACGTCTTGCAGTAAAGGTTACCTCTTCTTTACTCTCCTCCATTTCTACGACCCTGTCGATCGATACACCCAAGACCCAGCTGCGCCTTGCTCCTCGACCACGTTTTCGTGATTTCCTTCGGCTTCTTGAATCCGACTCGCTTTCGACACCAATTCAAAATGGGCATCCCAACGCACATCCATTATCTCGCTATTCCATCGAATATAATTTGTTACTCAGCCTCTGGATGGAGATCTCAGAGTGCTTAGATGTCAACACATCTGCATATGCACCATATGCCACCACCGCCTCGCTCGAGATGCTCTATGTACCCTTAGTATGTACTCATGAATATTCACGATCTGTAAGCACCTATATGTATGTGTAAACTATTTATTAGGACTTGTCAAAGTTTACTGAAGAATTTTGTCTGTTCAAGCTTGACGTGTGTTTCTTGCACTGTACTTACCGCAATAAATTTACTTAATTCGTAGGGTCCGCTGATACTCTTTGCCCTTCTTGATCTTAGTGCGCGGGTTCTTCACAATGAACCCAGTCAGCTTGTGCTGCATGTCGACGCCCGTTCGCGCGCCGCAGGCCTTGCAGCCCGAACAATGCTACTCTCGGCCCTGCCGGCCTTGAGGATATGGAGCCCAGTTTCCGGACTTTTGCACGATGCGCACAGCACAACCTTCTCGATGAAGACGTGGAGCAGTCCACGCAGGTGTGCGCCGCTGACGATGTATCTGTCGTCCTTCTTGTCGAACGTGGGCCTGGGCACCGAGCTCGCAGCTGGAGAATTTGGTGATGTAGGCCGGGGGACGGTTGAGCGCGCGGGCGACGTCGGACATGTTGAGGATGATGGTCCTGATGCTGTGTCCCTTTCCTTCGGGTTTAGTGGTCAGAATGGGCATGCTGTAGGGCGGTGTCGGTTAGCGGATGCAGAGGATACTCGTGGGGAGGAAAACATACCGGTAGCGGTAAAATTCGTCATCGATATCGCGGCGAACGTTCACGGTCCTGGAGCCATGCTGGACAAGTGGAATATATTGGAGATATCTGGGCGAATAGCTTTCCTCCTTTGGTACAGCGATTGGAAACTGAAGCGTGAATCCTTTACATGGACAGAAGAACGGTGGAGCGGCAGAGAGAAGATTTTGGGGATGTGATGATGAATGTAAAATAAGGTGGTAGGAATTCAATAGCAGGCTTGAAATTTAGCTTGGCCTGAACTTATACTTGAAACTGGTGCAGAGCATGAGGCATTGGGCATTTCCCGCACGGTAATCGGTGACTCGACTTGTGCCACAGCTACAGATAGCTGTACTATGTCGATCCGCGACATAGCCCGTTTCCAGTGCTAATGAACGTCCAATGATCATGATCATGGTACACTGGTGTACATAAATTTTATGACAGCTATTTGCAAAATACTAGGTCGTGCGATTGTTTATATAGAAGCTCAGATATTGTAGCTATTGTACATCACAATCATACCCGCATAATCCCCTTTGAATATGCTAATAAGTGTTCATTTTGCGTTGACGGTGGAACAGGGAAGCGCCTAATCTATATTTAGTGACATCAGGTGACCGTCGCGTAGTAGGGTGCCACAATCTAATCGCAATCCTCAACGGCGGCCGCCGTTCCCTTGAGCCAGCAACCTGCAAAGGACGCGTTAGCCGATTCCAGCGCTGTATCTTATTTAGTGCGCTTCTTTTTTACGACATTCATCCGAAAATCAACGCTGCCTTCGAGTATACTATACGCCCTCTTCCACAACATTTTGAAAGTTTTACTTTGACGCAAGATTGAATTTTCGTGCTATAATTGACTCACCAACCATCCTACCTGCACTTCTAAATTTATGGTTTAAATTCACAGATAACGACCGTGACTTCTAAATTGAGGAGAACACATAAGACCCACTACCTGCAAGCCAATGAGCCACATAGAAATACTGGCATCCTTCGTTAATGGTTGAAGCCCACATCTCGAGGGATCGCGAGTACGGTTGCGGGCGACAGATTTGGATCTGTTGCCTTTCTTTTCAGGTCGAACCACATTTCTTAAAATTTGAAGCTGCATTTTTTCGGGCGCCGGGGTGCGGATGCTCTTTGATGGAAAAATACACTTTGCAAAGTGTATTTCTTGACACCAACGGTCGGTATAACAGGCCTTCGCGGAGGTTGACATGGAGGCTATGGTGACTATTGAATGGGCCTCAGCACCTTCGCTGGAAAGGTTTATGAAGGAAAAAATACTTACATCTAACTTGCATCCAACTTGCATCTGAATCCAACATAATTTCTCCTGCTCTGGCGGTACTATTTTTAGGATCCACTTCCCCGTGAAGTATGTTGCGGCACGAAGATGCCGCCTTCTCGACACAATAAATACACAACCGAGTCAGTAGTAGCGTTCAAACCTACCCCATACCTATCCCTTCCTATCTACTGCTCCACCCTCGCCTGCAGTCGGAATTGAAAATGGTTGACATTCCTACCGAAATCTGGTTCCACATCGCGTCATATCTCCCTAATCAAGAATTGCGCAAGTTATACAGTGTCAACAGGGTATTTTTCGAGGCATCGATGAATGCGCGCTGGAAGGAAGTCATTCTCAAGACCCGTAATGTCAGTGATAGGACGCGGATTTTTGAAAGATTGTCGTAAGCTCCATTCTGATTCGTTTGGCTTGATCACTCGATCAACGTTATCAACCCTCAAGCTGACGGAGTGATATACACAAGCGATCCCTTCATTGCGAGTAGAGTGAGGTCATTCGCCCTCCAGTACAGTCGAGGGCCCGGGGAGAGCTCCCTTCGTCACGCAGACCCGCTCGCTTTCCGTAACGGTATAATGGACAGTCTCAGGCTCCTGAAATCTGCTATGCACTCGCCCCGCAATCTCGTGCCTGACTTTATCCGCAAGGTCATGGCCATCACCCCGCACCTCGTCAACCTTTCGCATCTGGACATCAACTCCTCAGAACTCCCCCCGAAATACGATTTACGCCCGCTTTGCAACGCCTTTTGGACAGCATTTGGCACGCACCTGAGATGCCTGACGCTGGGAGGGAATGTCGAGAGCTTTCGTGCCATAATGGAAACGGCCCCTATCCTTCCTGCACTTTCTGAATTGCGGCTCGAGTTCACGGACAACATTTTCCGGCTTCGGGAAGTGGACAGTCCACTGCCAGCAGGTGACGGCATTATCATGGAAATGCTGGCGTCCTTCGTCAATGGGTTATGCCCGCATCTTGAGGGACTGCGAATATGGTCCTGGGCCACGGAATTGGAGATGTCGTCTTTCTTTTCAGGCCTCACGATATTCCCCAAGCTGCAGTACTTCGGGTTGCGGATGTTCTTTGACAATACCGCCCGCGACGCGTCTGGACTACGGAATATACTCTGGAATCATTCTGCGACCTTGAACGCAATCGACCTTCGTCTCAACTCTTCCAGGCTTCAGCTGAATACCGAACAAGAGGAACCTTTGGCGCGTTTTCTCGTGCAATGCGTCGCTGATCAGAGGTGCTTCTCGCAGGCGCGTTCCTTGGATATTTATCCGACAATCAGTTCACGGGGGACGGAGATCGTCCTCACCGCCCTCAAACGGATTTCGAACACGCTCACCAGGCTTACGATTCGCGATCGATACCTCGGTGATGAGGAGGCCTTGGCGATTATCGATGCGGCTTCTGAATGCTTGCATTTGAAGTATCTTCGTTTGAACGTTTTCAAATTCAGTATTGGAATTATGGATCGCCTGGCAGCCAGACTCCCTAATCTCGAGACGTTGTGGATTTCGGTTGGGATTCTTGTCCCACAGAATGATGTTACAACATTAGGGGTGCGTGCGTCTGGTTGACATTGGTCTTGGAACACAGGTTGACTCGTTGTCATATACTAGCACGAATTCACAGAGGCACTCAAGACGCGCTCCTACGAGAAGTGGAGATTGAAGGATTTGTCGATTTGGCAGGGCGGCGCCGAAGTTGATATGGATGCGATGCGCTTGCTGGGCGCCAGCATCCCTTCGCTGGAAAGTTTTTTTGAAGGACAAACGTACCTCTAACATTTCTTGCCGGAGTGAATTTCCTTTCTCCGAGGATTGACCATGTGTTTGATTATCAAGATTGAGCGTGTTTGGACTGGACTTGCAGTGTGTAAATGTAATTGGCTTTATACCCCCAATCCCATGAATAAGGATCGATTGACCCCGTTCACAGTATTACATGTAGATGTTGTGCGCAAAGAATGTTCTACAAGCAAGCGGTGTGTGAAGGTGTGGCACAGGTCGAGTCATCACTCGGGGAATGCCGAGCAGCCAGTGCTCGGCATAAGTTTTGGTGCCCGCGCAAACGTGTGCAGAAATACGGCTTGTAGCTGAACCACCACCATCTCATCCCTTCCCTCTGCGTCCTCCACGATTTGTCGTCAGATCTCCAACATTCTGTCTCTGCACTCCCCCCATCCCACCCACATCCTCTTCTGTCCAGGCAGAGGATTCATGCTTCGACCTCCAATTGCTATACCAAAGGATAAAAGATATTTGCCCAGATCTCGTCTTGTGAGTATCCAGCCTCTCTTCTCGTTTCTCAGTATCTCATACCCTTAGCTACAGCGCTAAAATACCACTCAACTGCCCAGCATGGCTTCAGGAATCGTTAACATTCGCCGCGATGTGGATGACAAATTCTACCGCTACCGGTATGTTTTCCTCCTCTCCGATGTCGTCTGGATCCGCTGACTCATATCGCCCTACAGCATGCCCGTTTTGACCACCAAAATCGAGGGAAAGGGAAATGGCATCAAAACTGTCATCCCTAACATGTCCGACGTCGCCCGCGCTCTCAGCCGTCCTCCCACCTACACCACCAAATTCTTCGGCTGCGAGCTTGGTGCCCAAACCACTTTCGACGAGAAGAACGACAGGTATATCGTCAACGGCGCACACGATGCCAACCGTCTCCGCGAACTGCTCGACGTTTTCATCGACAAGTTTGTCCTCTGCAAATCCTGCAAAAACCCCGAGACCGAGCTCGTCATTCTCAAATCCGGCAGGACCGAAGACATCATTCGTGATTGCAAGGCCTGCGGCGAGCGCACTGGCGTCGACATGCGTCACAAACTGACCACGTTCATCGTCAAGAACCCTCCCGTTAAAATCAAGAAAGGGAAGAACAAGAACACTGGCGGTGACGCAGCCGGCGGCGTTGGTGGCGCGGGCAACCCTGACCCTGTCGACGGCGCTGAGTCTCCTCAAAATGACGGGAACGAGAGCGACGACTATCTCACCAAGAAAATCAAGGCCGAGGCTGCGGAACTGAACACCGAGACAACTCTGGCCAAGGAGGACTGGTCCGCGGACACCTCCCCCGAAGCCGTCAAACAGCGCGTGAAGGCCCTCGAGGGCACCTTGGCCGCCACCGTCCTCGGGGACGACGAAGGCGGCAGCGACGACGACGCGAACAGCCCCTACTCCGTCTTCGGTCGCTGGATCGAGGAGAACCCCGACGACGACACCAAGGCGCGCTCGCTCGCCATCTACAAGAAGGCGGAGGAGCTGGGCATCGAGAAGAAGCACAAGACGGTGACCATCCTCGTGCAGGCGCTCTTCACCGAGCACATCGTCGCCGAGGTCAACAGCTACGCGGCGCTGCTCACCAAGCTCGTCACCTCTGAAAAGCACCAGAAGGCCCTGCTCGGCGGCGTCGAGCGCTTCATCGGCTTCACGCATCCGGACCTCATCCCTGTGGTCCCCAAGATCCTGATGGCGTTTTATCAAATCGATCTCATCGATGAGGAGGTGGTGACCCAATGGGGCACCCATGTCAGCAAGAAGTACGTTGACAAGGACACCAGCAAGAAAGTCAGGAAGGCCAGCGAGCCGTTTTTGAAGGTACGTTTGACACGTTTTTGATGATCGTGATCGTTGACTCACTCGTGTGTTTCTATGTTTAGTGGCTTCAAGAAGCTGATGATGATGACGACGACGATGATGAGTAAAGCGTCGGTGATCCGTGGGCGAAACATGGACGTTGCACTCTGTGTCTGCGGATTGACGGATTCGAGCTCATCTACTATCATTTAGGATGGCGGTAGAGGTGTATCTTCTGTATCGTTTCGATCATCTTTCTTCATATAGTTTCTTCTTTCACCGCGTACGCGATATATTTTTGTACTTTTTCCGAACAGTGATTACCTCCGTCCAATGTATGTCTCCGTATGCTTGGCTTTTGAATATACTACTGCTATAGGTTTCTATGTTGTCAGTATAGGGCTGTCATTGGATGATTCTGCCTTCAAGATGTTTGTTGGTTACGTTGTGGCAGGCTTGGAGGTAAGAATACTTCTCTGTGAGTTTGCTATACCATTCCACATCCATGAACATTTAGAAGAATCAGTTCACTGGAATCAGAGTAGTTGACTAGTGTTCATTCATGTCAGCCACATCCATGCTCATAACTACGTGTAACGACAGAAATGTGAATAAACCCAAGATAAACATTGGGTATATGTAGAGTTGTAACATTATACTCGGGTGGTCCACGTAAGGTCATCGTTCAAAAAATCCTTAGAGGAGTGCAAGTCCGGACAGGCCGAGAGCGAAGACCACTCCGACGATGCTGACGGACGAGTGAGCGACGGCAGCGCTCTTCCCCGCCGATGGACTGCTGGCGGCGGCGGTGTTCGCCGTGCCCGACGCAGCGGTCGTTCCGCTTCCGCTGCTTCCACTGCCGGTGGTGCCACTGGTCGGGGTGGACGCAGAACCGCTGACCGGGAATCCGCCTGAGCTGCACGCCTGTTCATAGCCTAAACGTCCACGGAATTTATGGTAGTGAGTAAAATAACGAAATTAGCGGTGAAGCGAGTATAAGCACCTGCGACCGTCTGGTCGATGAACGTCTGGTTCACGTTGGGCACGCCCGCTTTGAGGCCACAATCCAAGCAGCTCCTGATGTCAGAGTCGATCGCGTTCGTGCAGATACAACTCAGGTCGGAGCAGGTACCGCTCTGCGAGAAAAAAGGACGGATGGGATGAGCAGAATAAACGGGGGTGTAGGACGGAGTATACGTACCCCAAGAGAGCTGGAAAGGGCCTGGCAGGTCGGCACACAAGCCTGGGGGATGTCGCCGGGGGTGAATCCGCTGGGCAATTGACGCGCGAAGAGAGCTCCAGTAGAGAGAGGCTCGGCCAGAACTACGGTGAGATACGCAATCTTGGCTTCAGCTTTCCATCGATTTTGTTCGCTCAACCGTTTACTCACCTGCTGGCACAGCGAACGCGAGAGACGCAGCGAGGATGATGGGAGCGACCATGTTATCAAAGTGGCAGAAAAATTATTGGCTGAAGCTTTAGAGTTGGAGGGACGGAAATTGTGCGGAAGGATGCTGAGGAACCTGTCGAAAAAAGGCGAACAGGACGCTCTTATAAGGCTCTTGAGGCTCCTCTCCGCAAACCATTGGAAGACACTAAAACATGGTGCGGCGTACTAATTAGAGCTAAAAATAGCTCCGAGCGCGCCCAAGAAGTCGCGTCGTATCAATCAGTGTCACTTTGACGCGCTTAGGAGGATTGACGGCGGTCAAGTCAATTCAATGCAGAGCGCCAATTTCTTGGCATTCACACGCACGACGCGCCATTGGAAATTTCATTGCTTGAGCGTGACCCTGGTCGTCCGCTATGACTGGATCTGACGTTATAGGGGAGCCGCGGAACATACTTTGTGGTCTTTTTGAGCTTAGAAGAGCGTCTCAGCACCGCTTTATTTCTGATATCAATGCTGATTTTCAGGATGAGTATTACTGAGTATTGATCTCGTTTGACGACCACGATAAACACTCGTGGCAGTGGTACTGTGGTAGCCATGCCGGCGTCCCCCAAAATGATTTGCGCTTTACCTAAAATCATATGCCATTTTTGAATTCCACAAAGCGCGGATCTCAACTCAAAATGTAATTTTGATTTTATGAAGAGAGAAAAAAACCCATTTACCACTACCTGCCTGCTCCTATCAGCTTTTATCTCTTGGCTTGGCCAAGGCTTGGCTTCAAGTGAAAATGGCCTCTTTCCTGCCTCTTTCTATGTTTGCGTTTGTCGGGCGTCTTCCAATAATCCCCAGAATCCGAATCCTTCGAATATCTTTGAAAGGTGCCCAAGCCTTTTTGCGCCACACTCGATCTCCTTATATAGTTGAAATCATTCTAAATTCGTCAATTTGGTTTGTCATTTTCAGTCAAGCCTTCAAGGCAGCTGCGTTCGAAGTGTATGTGCAATTTCTCCTGCTTTCTCCAGTCATTTTATTTCTCTACAGAACGACGCCTGTGATGTACCAGAGGATGGATTGAATGCAATCATTGGTTTACCACATCATTGCGATCCAGTGCTTCTTGGGCGAAGGACCTAGTTATGCTCAGCGCGTACTGACGTCAAAGGCATGATTTCTCCACGTCCAACATCGCCACTCACGCTGGCATGCCTCGCACAGTGCGTCAAAGCGAACGCGCCTATCACCCATTAGTACGTACAGAGCTATTTTTAGTCACGATCGCACCATCCATACAGAACCTGAAAAGCTGAATTATCTGGAGACACAGTTAATCTGCAGATAGGCGGCCAGAAAGTACAGAGAAAACGATAACCGGTGATTTCATCTACACCCTCCGCATCCCTCGATAGTGTCAGCATGGTCGCCCCGCTCACTATCACTCCAGGGAGGAAAATTTGGGCATACGCGGAAAGCAGACAGAGCGATTACTATAATTGACGGACCCAATTTAACAGCCTGGCCTGCATCTACTTGAAAGTTACATGGCGTATAAAACATGCTTGCTACAAATACCATCATCGTAGTCCATGGGCGTCTAAATGACACCTCATGAAGTCAGAGGTGATTAGGAATAATTGACACGAGGAGATACTATGGGTTCAGAAGGGGGAGGCGTGCTCGCAAGCAGATGTGGGTGGATGGACGGATAGGACGAGGGGGTGAACGGAGTAAAGCGAGGGATGAACGATGTCGATAACAGATAATATTTAAAGCGCGAAATAAGGAAAACAGTGTCAGTTCGTACAATGCCAGCAACAATATCGTGTGGGTGGAATCTGGATGTAAAGGTCGAAGGTGCGGCTGATGGTGAAATGCATATACGCTTTTCGGGTTGGTGAGTACAAAATTGAGCATGCTGTTAAGACAGAGGAGGGGAAAGTGGAAGGAAGAGTGGCGAAAAAGAGGCCGCTATAAAAGAAAAAAACTAGGGGATGAAATAGGAGGAGAGCGTGGGTATACATACAAACAACCATTTCTCGCTTTTTTTCGAGTGGCGTAAAGCTTGAAGCAGTGGGATCGATTCGAATGATGGAAGAGGACGCGGTGCTGAGTACAAGGGGATGGTGGCTCGACGCGATGGGGCGGCATAAATATGGTAAACCTCAGGGAATACGAATAGCACAAATATGCTTAGAGAGGATAACCCATCCACCCATTTTGAGTGGTCATTGTTGAGTCCTCGGGCATCGAAATGAATGATGGGATAAGGTCTGGGTTATCACTTCGCGTGCATGGAAAAGCCCACTTTACGTCCGTCGCGAAGAAAGAGCTTCAAGAGCGAAGCTGATAGATGCGCCGCCGGAATTGAATGGGGCGCAAGAGCGGCTTGGGATAGGAGGGTCGTTTGCGAGGTGTCGGGGTGGACAATGTGGCTCACAAAGTGGACATGGGCACGTCCTGGAAGTGGTGCGGTGAGATCATCCAAGCGGCTTTCGTCAAAAACCCTCGTTCCCGACATTTGTGATAGAGACAAGGCATCTGCAAGGCAGAAAAAGCAAAAGCAAGGAACGTGTCAATAAAAACCACGTCGGATGCCACGGCGAAAAAGGTAGATAAGGCCTACCTTGTTCGAAGGGAACGCATGCTCAGCCCATCAGATACCAGTTTCCTTTTCATATGCGAACGACGGGCATCGCATGTGAATTTAGGTCCTCCTTTTTACACGACGCCAGCACCCAGCGCCCAGATTCCAATCCCCACAACGCCCTAGCCCATGCTGGACCCGCCCATCCACCAATTGTAAACCCTATCATCCCCCCAGATAATAAAGTGCAAACGAACCCCTCTACTCCCCGTCCTCGTCGCCCTCCCCTTCGCTGCCGCCCTCGTCGTCCATGTCTTCGCCCTCCAGACGGCCGCTGCCGCCTTTCCACTCGCGCTCCCAGGGCGGGTCTGGCATGAGCGGCGAGAGCGCCGGATGGCCGGGGAGCAGCGACGACCGCGCGCGGTGCAGACGCGCAAGCAAGGCTGAGCGGTCGGCGATGAGCGCCTGAATGTGCTCGATAGCTAGGAAAAGATGTCAGTACGGCGGCGGGAAGATATATGCGCGAATAAATGCGCGAATAAATGCACGAATAAATGCACAAATACATGCGTAATATAAACTCGGTTGCGAAACGACTCACTCTTGGACAACACCACGTTCTCGCTCCTGGGCCCGCGCGTCCGTCCAGCCGCTCGCGCGCGTCCCGCTCCTCGCCGTCCCGCGCGCCCTTCTTCCGGCTCTTCTTGCGCTGCGCACCCCCGCCGCCGCCCGCGCGCGCCGCCTGCCGCTCCGCCTCCTCCTCCTCGCGGATCGCCTCGCGCAGCGCGGGCACCGTCTCGCAGAGCGCCTCGTACCCGCGTCGGATGTTCGCGCGCCGCTTCTGCTCCGACTGGATGTGGTTCGCCTTCTTCTGCGAGGGCGAGAGCAGCGCCTGCTTCGGCGCGGGCCCGCCGCCTCCGTCTTGCGGTGGTGGGGCGGTGGACGGCAAAGTGGAGGCGCGCGCGCGCTTGGCGGTGGCGGCAGCGTGGGTGCCGTTGGCGGTTCCGTTGCTACGGCCGCCGTTCGCTGACGTCGACGCGATCATATTGCTGCCTTCGCTCTGGCGCGAGGGCCTGGTCGAGCGGGAGCTGCTCGACGGACGCTTCGTGCTCCGCGCGGTGGAGCTGGACGAGGGGGACAGCCCTCTTTGTGGGTGTTGTTGCGGCCGCTGATGCTGTTCGGAGTGCGTGGGGATGTGCACTTGGTGTAGGTGCTCCACATGGCGCTGTTGCTGCCCTATGGAGAGCGCATTGTGCTGCTGCTGTTGCTGGAAGCCAAACGGGGAATGGGGCGATGCGGGCGAACCGTGGTCTGCATTGGAAGCGGTCATCGGCGATGGCCCCAGATGAGAATTTTGCTGGTGCCGCTGCATCGGATAACGCAGCTCCTGTGATGCAGAAACTTTATTGTGCAGGAAAGGGAACAGATCCGCGCCAGAGGAGAACGAATGCTGTCGGTGCTGCTGTTGCTGCTGCTGGAGGTGGTGCATCGTCTGTTGCCGTTGTGCAAAACGGTGCTGGTCTTGCTGCTGCTGCTGGTGTTGGTGGTGCTGGTGCTGCAGATTGTACTGCCCGCGGGTGTCGTGCCCCTGCGGCTGCCCCACGTCGTCCATCATCGCGCCGCCCCCATTCCACCCCTCGGGGTCGAGCGACATCAGGTCCTTCGTCGCCTTGGCCAGCGCCTCGCGCTGCGCGGGGTTCGCGGCGCCGCCCGCGTCGTTCAGGGGATCGTCGTAGGCGCCGTATGCGGGGGCGCCGGAGTTGTAGATGGCCCACTCGGAGGCGGTGAGCGTCTCGTCGGGATAGTCCATGGTGGAGAGGAAGGACTGGAAGGCGTGGCTCTCCGCCGGCGAGAGCAGCGAGGACTGCATCGGCCGAGACAAGAGGTGGGGATCGGACTGCGGGCGTGGGGGGCGGGGCGCAGCGCACGGACGGACGGGCGGACGGGGGCAGGCGGGCGGGCTGTTGGCGACGGCGTGGATGATATAATGGTTTGTTTTTTAGGTATGGCGAATGCGGGGTAAGGTGACAAGTCAGAAAGCAGGCGGGCGGCGGATGCATGTGAATACAAAGTGCACGGGATGTGGCTGTGCACTTGCTATATCTGGCGTTCCCAGGCGAAAATCGCTGGCAATCACCCCATGTGTCGTGACGGTTCGTCCCAGTACGCTCGGGCGAAGTAGCCCCATCGCGAACCTCCTTTGCTTTCCCTGCTGGAGGTTGGAAAGCAGCCTGGGAACAGTGTATCTGAACACGTATCGGTATCATTGGCCGTTCCAGATCTAAACGTTTAGGAACAGCCAATGGTCAGAGTTTGGACGCCTTCAATACGCTGTTCCTAGCAGAAACAGCCATTTCTTCCAGCAGTGGAATTTCCCAGTCACCCACGTCAGGCGCCATGCGTCAGGCAGGTCACATTCTTGATATTCTTGCTGAATGTACTCTCAAAATCTCATCCATGATGATCCCTGACTCTGTACCTCACAAAGGTCGACATTTGAGCTAATCTGTCGCCCTGTCGTCTGTCTCTCTTGTCCCCTCTAGGCTCTTGCGAGTCGCCTGCTCAATTGCTCATGCCACTTTCTAGTCCGGAGCTGACGCGGACGTCCGCACCGCATCCCACTGCACGGCAGGCCGTTTGCACCCGTCTTTCCGCAGTCTCCTTGGGGTGCTGCTGCTCTTATTAGCTCTGTCGACCTCGAGGCTCGCGTTCTCCAAACCCATTGCGGGGACAACGGTGTTTGAGACCGAGGTTACATGTACAGTACCGTCACCGCACGCCGCCTCGACCCCCGGCTTGCAACATACACATGACGTCCTACCTACTGGGCGTGAAATCTCCTTCTGCATGACGTCTATACTTAGGCTGTGGAGACTGGCAGCACGTACTTGCTGCCGCCAGCTTGCGTATTCTCCTTAGCTTACCAATACCGTCGCGACGCTCGACCAAGGTTGCTGGCGCTGTTCTCACCATCATGATAAGCCGGGCCCATCACGACTTGTCTTGAGTGAACACTCACGAAGATCTTATATCTGTGCATGGGTGCTTGAGATATATACGCACTGACCACAACAATTCCCACTCCTTCGCTCGTCTCTCGTCAAGTCTCGCGCCATTTGCCTGGTTGTGGTATGTACATACCGCTAGATGTAAAATGGAATCGGCAATCATCCACATCCTGATATTTCATTGATTCTCTGATTCGCTCAGCGCACTCAATCAGAACATCTGTTTGCTATCTCCCCGTTCTTGCGCTTGGATCGGGTATTCCCTGCTAAGGGCTCGATAGCCCGAGACCTGAGCACTATGTATCAGGACATACAGAGGAATAGGAAATGCTTCACTCATCGCAGTTCTCTCTAGGTGTTTTTACGATGGAGGTGTTGTTACTACCGTTGCTTTTTTTACCTTTAGAGCCTCGACTTTCTTTGCGAATGCCCGCAACTAGAAGCTGATCACAGCCTTCATCATGTCAAGGCGTTTAAACGCTTTAGCGCCTTACATCACCTCTGCTTCTCCGGTGATGCTTTTAACCCCGATGACCATTTCCGTAATATTACCTGCAGACCACTGCCGAATGGGTCCTCGACTGCGCTGGCACCTGTACGCCTTCTGATTCTGTGCACCAATTTCACGGACAAGAAACTCCAATGAATTGTCAATGACATCCTTGCTTGTTCCGCGCGGGCGTCCGTATCCAAAGAAAGTTCCCTCTGCCCACCGACTTGCTCCGCGAAAACCTGTGGGCCCGATGACGGAATTCCCTAGTACAGCCCGCGCCCTGCGCAGGCCTTCTCTGTGTACATGTACCACTCATCCCATCCCGATCGTCGCTGGCGACTAATTGCAGCCGTCGCGTGGCTTATCGCGGCTACGCAGGATCAGGCCTGATCATGAGAATGCGTTGCGCATCCGGACGCGGAATGGAAGGGCAGGAGCGACGAACGCGATATCGACATCTCTGTGGTCGCGTGCCCATCTGGCGATGACATCGCTTCGGAGTAGCCTACGCTGGATCCCCCCGAGTGTTTGGCACGCGACTGCGGGGACGATGATCGTCATCCTCCATTGCTTTGAAGTAGCCTAGCTGGACATTGACCGGAGATTTCGACACTTCCATCGATTATCGATCGTGCGCAGGGTCTCATCGGTGGTGTTTTCGGTTGTTTCAAGGCCAACGACTATGCTCCAAACGCTCCAGACTGCGGGGACAATCGTCGTGATCTCGTACACTGCTAGCTGAGCACTGACCGGTGATTTCAATATTCCCATCGATTATCGATCGCGAGCAGGGTCCTTTCGGTGGTCTTTTCAGTTGTTTCGATGTCAACGGCTCTGCTTTCAGCGCTTCCTACGCATTAATTACATGATCCCCATCTCGTACACTTCGCTCTTCTAGCGGTCTTCGTCTTTGGATTACCGACCCCCATGACTAACTCGCATTGACCCCAAGGGCCCAGGCCACCTGCCACTACGGTCATATACGGCCTTCCGACGCGCCCCAGAAGGCGTTCCCTCTGCTCACCCTGGCGGAATAGCCTCCCCAGACAGGGTCTGTGACGCGTCCACGGGTGGTGGAATCCGGAATACGCCAGCTCCCTTGTAACTGATTCCTGGGTATTTAATGCCATGGACTTACGTCGTTTTTAGGGAATGCTATGTGAATGGCGATTCTGGAATGGGGGAGGCTGCCCATCTGTCTATCAGGTTTGTTGGCAGTAACAAAGACAGAAGACAGGAGGGTAATCGCACTGGTGGTCGCGCATGCCAGTAATATTTTTACATCTATTGAATGCATCCAAAATATTGAATATCGCGGCTAAAATGATGCGGTATGTTTCTCAGAAGTTCATCACATTCTTGGTTAGTGACGAAGACACCGAAGCTTCCTGTATCCCCTGGGATCATGATCGCGCGCAGCAGCCCAAAGTTATCTTCCACGTTTATAATACCAGACTCGTGCCCGACATCAGCGAGGATATGGGCGACAGCGTCGACGCGGAGTCCCAAAGATAGCTCTGCTTCCTCGGACTGTCAGATCATGGACTACCATCGTTACCACCTGGGCAATGGGTTAAGGGAATTGTAAAGACTAAAAACTTAGGAGGATAAGAAATGTAGACTGGTCTTGATTCTTCCAGAGCTTCGCTTGGTTTCCATGTGTCATTTAATTTGAGTGCGCAGCTTTCTCGTTGCTTCTGGCCTGCTATAGTTTGAGATCACATAGTATTTATCGAGCCTTATGACCAACATTTTTTCGAAGTCTTTCTTTGCCATGGATTGTTGAGGCCGAGTGAGAGCGAGATTATTCATCAATAACATCTCCACTACAATTTTTTAGAGTTTGGGAAGGGGCCGATTTTGGCGCACTTTGGAAAATGTGTGGGCCCGCGGAGACTATTACCGTGTACCACTCTAGTCTCTCGCATTACAACAAAACCAGAAAACAAATCTGATTTGGCAGAGCTCTCGAGCTTCTTTTCCTAATTTGCCAACGATTCTCGACCATCATTATATCAAGGACGTATTTGGAGCTTGGGTGGAGAATTAAATAAACGAAAAAGTAGAGTTCTTCGGGCTGCAATTCCTTTTCAATCTTTCAGTCTATATATGCTTACTTTGAGCTGTCAAGCCATCGTCCGCATTACAAGAATTTGGTATTGAATCTAGTATTGATTTAGAACAGTACTTAGGCCATTACTCATGCCGCGGCCTATGCCTATTATCAGCTGCGAAGAATATGATATTGCGTATCATCGCGGCGCTTCAGGGCTTCCATTCTGTGAAAGAAATCAGCCCGAACAGATCGTACATATATACCCACAGGATTTTTAATAATGGTACGGAGGTCGAGGCGCGACACTATCTGTGCATTAGTCCAGATTTGAACCTATAAATAGCTCGGAATTACCGACACTGTTATCAAGCGGTTGTGCTGCACCCGTAGCCGCCTCCCATCGTTGCCAATGCACTCCCAAAGGATTCGGTCTGCCGGCTGCTCGGACTCCTGAGCGCTATTAACCCTTGAAAAGGTGTGACCTCTCTCGCGTCTTGTTTGATGCGAAGAGCTATGAGTATTACTTTTGAATTCGAGGTTTCAGATCTTTCAGACCTTGCACCACACCTGCAACTTCTGAAAATGGACCGTATCTTGATCATGAGGCTCTGACATATCTTTCAATGAATTTAATGGTAGATATAATGTGTAAGAACCGTGTAGATTGGACCTAGGAAGGTGGCTGAGCTTACTCATTGATTTTTCAACGCCCGTGTAATTCCGAGTCGGCTTGTGTATTGGTCCTTTTTGTTCTATCTTGGTGAGCGAATATAATAACCGTATATCCTGCAGCATCTCCGATGCTCCGTTGAAATTTACTCTTGGAAGCGGTGTTTGATGAGAACTGTACCCCGATTCGACAGTGCGATGATCGTAAAATAATAATTATAATCGCCAATATACTGTAGCTATAAGACCACGATCTAACCACGTTCTCTTTTCATAATGATTGAAAGTTTGTGGAAGTACATAGATCTGCGGTAGCGCACATATTAGATCTTATCTCAAACACTGCCACACCCTAGCTAAGCTCGTCCATCAAGGAAGTCCTGATACCTCCTTGACTCTCCCTGCCTGCCACCGTTTCAGAAATGCGACAACACGCCCGGTTACAGCCGGTAGTACTCCATCCGTGGATGGACCCAAGCGTACTATCCAGAGCTCGAGGTTGGCTGCAGAATCCGAGCCCGTCACACCCGAATCCCTTGTCACCAAGTTTCCAACTCTTTTTTAGGGACTTGGAATCCATTCTTCCCCTCTTGGACAATGGGGATTCTCCTTCTTGCTTTGCTAAGATATGTGTATCTTAGGATTACTAGCCGTGCATGGCAGCTTTACGATTCACAATGGTCGCCTCATGCCACCGAAATCTTACTATCCATATAATTTTAATCAGGCAAAGATCCTATTGAACCAGAAGTATTGAAAGGTGGCGTGCGTAGTGTTTTTGCACCCTTGGAATTGTTTAATACTTGCAATCTTTGAGATCAAAAGAGGAGTCGTCGATTCGACACGGACAGTGTCCTAAGGCATGTCAGCGAATCTGATTGTCCACACTAGTACTTCCCTAGAGCCAGTGAGAGCATAGCCAAAAGTGTCTTTACAAGCTCTGAGGATTGTAGATATAAAGCATTTGTATCTACCCCTATAGAATATCATTGCCTTTCAAGCTCTTGCCACCGTTGAGGCTTTATTAACGATCCGTCAATGTTCAACTCTCGGCGCTTATTTTAACTTTGTAAGTCGGAAGTCCGGGACGTACAGATATCTATGTCTACTTGATGTCTACCTCGGTATAGCTCCGACAAAATTTGACGGCAGATTGGTACTCCGTAGCATCTAAGCATATAGCTTTAAAGGTCAGATTTTGGCTTATCAGAGAGAAGGTCCTGGGAATGCGTACTTCTGTACCCCAGGTGGTGTTACTAACTGGTCGGGCCGACTGTGATCGTTGGGCGCTTTTTTCCCACCGCCATTTTGATCAGATCTCCCATCCCGTCCCCGACCCACCGAAGCGCTGATCGGCCACGGCCGTGAGTAGTCCTAGTCCCATTACTTCAATTTCAAACGAGTACTTCAGTGTACTACTGGTGGACGGTACATCACGGCATGCCGCCTACCACCTTTACCTCGATCTGCTTATTGATATCATGATCAGATTCGCTCCGAGTGGGCCTTTGGGGATAGTGTTGTATTTGGGATGGTGTCAAAAGTGGGCATAAAAGACGAGCCCACTGTCTGAAGCACAGATAATTCTTGAGGCTCATTTTCCTATGTAAAACCCCACACCTGTCTGTTAGATTGATGAACGTTCAAATACTTAATATAAGACAGTGTGAAAGATATATGGCATATGTCCAAGTTGTCTCGGCGTATGGCCGCATTGTGGATGTCAGCAGGACACTCGTGAGCGAATTTCCAGTGATGTCGTGTACTTGAACGAGTTTCTGGAATACATATACACATCAGAACAGATATCGGGGAGTGGGGAGGAGTACGTTCCTCGCTTAAGCAGATTGCATAGTAGACCTTCTTAACGACGCGGTGATGGACATGAAACCCTTCCCGTATCCCCCAAAACATCAAGCGCCCTGCCTTTGCTTTTTTCTTAGTGATGTCGGCGCCTACGAAATTGCCCGATATTGTTACAAAAACGTGAGCCACAAAACCGTTCTTTACTCTCAGTTCTAAAATATCCCTTTGCAGGGCAGAGGTTCTCGTAAGTTGGGAATCCATCGACAGCCCTTATCTTCATTGAATGTATCGCCATTAGTTGGTCGGATTTCTCGCGAATTGGGCGCTATACGGAGTTCTGGTGCTACAAGTTTGTGAGTCGCTTAGATCATTTCATTCCGGGCTTTTGATTCACATCTAGACCTCTAGACTTATACACGGTGGCATTTCCCAAGGATCGATTCAGACTGCCTCTCAAAATCACTGTCTATACCACGTTCCTATTAGAAACTGCGCAAACTGGCCTCATCACTCATGACGCGTTCAAATTCTTTGCTTTCGGGTTCACTGATCCTTCACTGCTCGATGAAGTAAGCACTGGGTGGTTTTCTATACCTGTAATGACCGGTATAAGTGAGTTATATCTAGCCTTAATCCTAGCTTCAATGTATGGGCGGCTGGTGGGTCTCGATGTTGATTATTTGTCCTACACTTCCAGTTGCTTGCGTCGCCCAAGGATTTTATGGTTACCGAATTGGGATTATCACCCAGTCAAAATATCCAGTTAGCGTAATCGCATTTGTGAGTAGGAAAGCCAATTTTCGGAGATGAACTCATGACATGCTTTCCCTGTCATATAGTTCTCCCTTGTTCAATTAGGTGGGGCTATCGGAATCGGGATACAGACGAAGAACGCCCAGTTTTTCAGCAGAGTCTTCTTGAAAGAAGGATCTTTTATCACTACAGGTGTAAGCGCTCAACTTAGGCTCAAGGTTGACAGGCAGTTATAAATCTCCTTTTCAGATCTGGGAAGCAGGAAGCGCTGTCTGCGATCTGCTTATTGCAGGGATTATGACCTATCACGTATGTTAATCAATTGATTGGTCGTTCAAAAACTGATATCATATATGATGCACTAGCTAAGAAAACGAGATACAGGTTACCAGTATACGCATGATATAGTGACCAGGGTTATTCGACTGACTATCGGGGACCTTAACAGGTCAGTATTGATTATCTCGTATTTTGAAAGGCGAGATACTCACTTCTATTTGCTCGAAACTATGGCAGCCACTCTCGCAATTGCCGTTCTGGTTCTGGCATATCTTCCCGGACATCCACCATACTACCAAGCATGCGCATTGATCCTTGGAAAGGCTTATTCAAACTCCATGATGGTCGCTTTGAATAGCCGAATGAAGGTCATATCAAATTCACCAACCGCATCATGGAATGAAAGTAGTATTCCGCCTCTTCCTTCGAAATCGTCAACTTATGGAGAAGTGCTGTTTTTCAAACCACTGGACGAAATCGCGTCTGAATCTGGTACTACTGATGTGTCCCGTTCACAGAATGTGAATGTTGTATGCATCGATATGAATTAATTTAGCTCACGCTGAGAAGGAATCGACGACGTTTGATGTAATCGTCGATGGGAATGGCACGCTCTATGCTGGAAATAAGCGCTCGGGCGAGTTAGATACTTTCCAAAGGACTATGCCATGATTTCGATTCAATTGCTCTTTTACATTTCTTATATATTTCTATGTATTATAATGTTGTTTATTTCAATAGTGCGTAAGGCTGTGCGTTGTCTCGATCGTTCTACTACGCTGGAGTGCAATCAAAGTGAGCGCTTAAATCACTACAGTGATTGGTTGTCAGCCCAACCTGTGGAATGGAATCATGATCGTTGAATCAATCATAAGTTGCTCCCCATGTCTTGTTCATCACTTAGGGACACTACAGGACTCAAACAGGACTGGCTATCAAGTTATTGAGAGATAAGATTAGAAAGCTGTTGCGTCAGATGGCAAAACGTGACCTCAGTGTAGGATGAAGTGTCTATTCCCGATTAGGAAATATTATCTGTTCTTGTCCTCCACCTGCTTCGACTGTCAGCGCCCAACGCACTACCTACCACTGCACCCGTACCTCCTCCGCTGCTAACAATACAAGATGGCGGACGTGATCGATTCGATGCTAGATCTTATGCGGCGCCTGCCGCCTACACGGACGGAAGAGAATGTCAACACACTGGTTGGGATATGCCCCGACGAGGCGGACGAGCTGCTGCAGAGCGTCGATCAGCCGCTGCAGGTCATGGTGGATCGCGCGACGGGGCGCGAGTATCTTGCTTGTGACTACAATCGCGACGGGGAGAGCTATAGGTACGTCGCCCCATCATTCTATCTACGCTCATCAATGTCTGTCGCTGCGCATGCGCGTTGCCTCGTTTTCTGTGATTTCGGGGTGCTGCATGTGCATTCGTCTTCGTTATACGTTCGCTGCGATCGCTGCTGTGATCTTTGTGTATTGATGGATACGATTTCCCCCTAGGTCTCCGTGGTCGAATGAATACGATCCACCCATCGATGACGGCGCCGTGCCCTCCTCGAAGATGCGCAAGCTCGAGATCCAGGCCAACGAGGCCTTCGACACCTACCGGGAGATGTACTACGAAGGCGGCGTCTCCTCCGTCTTCCTCTGGGACCCAGAAGACCCCAGCGGCGGCAGCAACTTCGCCGGGGTCGTCGTCCTCAAGAAAAGTGCGTCCGTCCGGCATTTATCCAATATCCATACATAGATCAACGGGAGAGCTGATGCACCGCGCGCTATCAAGCAATGACACCGGCGACGCCGTACGAGCCGTCTGGATCGTGGGACTCGATTCACGTCTTTGAGACCGTCGAGCGTGGGCGACAGGCGCATTACAAGCTGACGTCCACCGTCATGCTGCAGCTCGTAACGAGGAAGGGCACGGATTCCGACCCCAAAGTGTCTGCGGACAAGAAGGGGCCGGAGAACTGGAAGCGCGACGGGGAGGTTAGCTTGAGCGGGAGTATGACGCGACAGGTGCGTTTGCTCTCCTGTCGCTCCAGTGTGGTACTAACACATCACGCGTCCATCTATCACCGCTGGGTGTGATAGACTGAACAGGATTGGCCGCTGCAGGAAAGCGCATCACATATCACGAATATTGGTAAAATGATTGAAGAGATAGAAATAAAGATGCGAAATTTGCTGCAAGAGGTAATGTCATTTCCCTCCCCACGGATTCAATTAGGAATTTTGACATTTGCGACTCCAGGTATATTTCGGCAAAACACGCGACATCGTTTACGACCTACGCAGCGTTGATGATCTTGAGAAAGCCCGACGACAAAAAGAATTGCAGAAAGAACTCGTGGGCTTCATCAAACGATGATTAATTGTCGATTGGTGACAATCGCAAAGTAAATGATTTGAGGGTAAAATGCTGAATTGCCATTGAAGCAGGAATATTGGATGTAATTTAAATTTTCTGGAATTCTTGGACGTGAGATGACAAGGTAATCGAGCGTATTCCACAAGTCCCTGTAGAGAGGTTGTGCGGCTCAAGGCAAGTAAAGAAAGATGGCCTGATAAAAAGCGCAAGAGAACGGACGAATGGATTCAGTAAAGCCGATTAATAATAATACATGTACAATCGAGCAACTCGCTGTCCAGCAAGGAAGCTCTAGAAGGCTTCCGTCATATTGTTCCGCGCGTTAGAACTATGCTTGTCATCCATGGCATGGCAGCGCGTGTTTGAATGGGGTCAGGCATGGCCAGACCGTCCGGTCATCATCATCGTCCTACTAATTTACTATCTGCAATGGGATTAGAGTGGATTGTGACCTGACGCAAAAATTGGGTTGAGAAAATATTATGTGTCAACTGGCAAGGGTACATACACCTGTTAGCTTGATCTCATTCAACGGCCTGTTTTTGTTATTCACTGGTACACGTTCGATCGAATCAAGGGTTGAGTCGGCGCCGTCGATTACCTTGCCAAAGATAGTGTATTTGCCATCCAAGTGCGGCTGCTTTGCGTAAGTAATGAAGAACTGTGACTTGTTCGTATCGGGACCCGAGTTGGCCATCGCTACAACGCCGCGGTTATTGAACTGCGAAGACAGACGCGGGTCGGATCAGAGACTAAACAATTAGTAATATTTGAACTGACCTTGAGCGTTGACCTGACTTCGTCTGCGAAAGGCGCGCCCCATATGCTTTGGCCGCCTTTTCCAGAGCCTGTTGGATCGCCGGTCTGCGTCATGAACCCCCTGATGTTGCGGTGGAACAGACAACCGTCAAAATAGCCTGATGCACATAGCGCTAAAAAATTCTGGGCGCGCAGTCAGTGGCGATGGCTTTTGAGGGACGTTAGCGACATACTTCGGCTGCTTTGGGGGCGGCCTCGCAGAATATCTCGATCTAGCAGACATCAGACAGGAATGGGTGACAGTGGGCGGGGCTATGACCGACCTTGAGGTCTCCGTGGGTTGTGTGGAGAGTAACAGACTGTGCAAGTGTCAGTGTGCGGCTGTGGAGATGATGGAACGGAAGACAGTACCATTTTCGTCCATCTTTGGACGTGTCACAATCAAGTGTGAGCCCGTGACAGAAGGCTATAGCAGTCACATACACTAATACGACTGGGAATTGAATACCGCCAGGCTTGCTTTACTACAACCATCACCCGTCCCCTCCGCCCACCCATGGCCATGCGCTCCCCGTCGTTGTACAGCCAGGATGACCCTATTACCGCCGCTATGAAGCCCCCCATCTCCGAGACAGAGTCCGAGCGCGCCATCCGCCTTGAAGGGGAGGCCGAGGCCAAGCGTATCTCGGAGCAGATCGACGAGGATTTGAGGGAGGAGCGCGAGCGTTTGAAGAAGCGCAAGACCGATGTCAAGGTCTGACGATGCCCAGCGCCCCATTTATCGCGCATATACTCACTTGCGCATTCGTATTCCCCAGCTGCTCCTCCTTGGCCAAGCGGAGAGCGGAAAGTCCACGCTCCAGAAGCAGTTCCAGCTTATGTACAAGCCTAATTCGCTGGATCAGGAACGCTTATCCTGGAGGACCGTCATCTACTTCAATGTCGTCCGTTCTCTGAAGCACATTCTCAATACTTTGGAGGCCTGGGACGACGTCGCCGACGATATTGATGATCCTACTGGCACAGCTCTGGATGATGAAAAGCCCCGCAACCATCGCTCTAATGGCAATGCTATCGCAGATCAGCCATCACCTTCGACTTCACTCATTGACGTCGTAGATGCGACCGGTGCTCAGAGTTCTAGTGGTCATTCTTCTGGCAGCCCTTCTGCGTCAACTAGTTCTGGAGCTATGCATATTGCGAATCTTCGTCGCAGATTAACCTCCCTCGTCGCAATGGATACGCAACTTGCAGATAGGCTCAGCGGCGGCATCGATGTCTCCGGCTCCGGGAAAGGTGGAGTGTACGTACGCAGCGGGTGGCAGGCACGCACCATCGAGAACGCTATTGGGAAAATAAAGCAGAAACGCCCTAGCACCAGTGAGAAGAGGGCACGGGAAAGCATATCTGCCGAAATCCCCCTGATCCTATGGTGGAGGAGGTCGCACGTTTGCTGGAAACAAGCCAGGAGGATATTCACGAACTCTGGGGACATCCCACCGTAAAGCATCTTATTGCTAAGCGCCGCCTGAAGTTAGATGAATGGTCCGAGTTGTACGTTTCTTTATTTTTCTGTTTTCTTCGCGTCCGGGAGACTGATCATCTCATCCAGCTTCCTCAAGCATATTTCCCGTGTGGCATCGGCAGACTACATCCCCACGACTGGTAAATTTGATATTTTCTCATCTATTCAAACGCATACATGAGCTGATATTCTCTCAGATGACATCCTACATGCCCGTATTCAGACTATGGGAGTCGCAGAGCACATATTTGACGTTAATATTCATGGAAAGTCAGTGACCTGGCATTTGTTCGACGTGGGCGGTGCCCGTGGACAACGGCACTCGTGGGTACCCTATTTCGACGACGCAAATGCGATTATTTTCGTGGCGCCTGTGAGCGCCTTTGATCAGGTACTGCCTCATTTTTTTCGTTTAAAAGAACATCCTACTGATTTCTTATTTTAGTACCTCGAGGAAGACCCCAGAACAAATCGGATCGATGACTCTCTTCAATTATTCACACAAATTTGCTCCAATGCCCTTTTGAAGAGCGTCCACCTTGTTCTTTTCCTCAGTATGTCGTCTCTATCATCCAACGTGACTGATGTCACTAATTGCGTTCGCACGTTCTTTTCGCACGTTCTTAAGATAAGACTGATCTTTTGCGTTCAAAGCTAGATAAAGGGTTAAAAGTTCGAAAATAGTGCGTGTATGCGTGCGTGGTGGGCTAAAATTTCGTTCTGATCCATTTTTCTAGCATCACCTCCTTTGGGGAGCGGTCCAATGATTACGAGACGGTGGTGCAGTACTTCCGCGCCCACTTCCTACAGGTACATCGACGGAACAACGAAAACCGACGAGTGCTATACACTCACTTTACCAGCGTCGTCGTACGTCTTATCCCATGTCATTCGAGCTTCTATTCAATGTTCTAATACACCACCATTTCAGGATACGAAAGCTACACAGCGTATTATTGGAAACGGTTCGTTGATATTTCCTCCCATGATATCAGCAAAAACTTACCCAGTTGCCGTCTATTTTAGTCCGCGACTCCATATTTAGAGGATACCTCCAGTCGGCGGCACTGGTGTGATCTGTGCAATTCGAACTGCATATTCCGTCTATCCGCCGATGTCCCTCGTGGCCTTGGTTGCCATTGGCGCTTTCCGATACCCCGTTCTTGTGTCTATATCCTGCTTTGTGAAATATTCTCAATGTTGTCTAGTATGGCCGTTCTTCGCCCTATATTATTTATGTTTTCCACTTTCTTTTCTTTTCTAATGTTGCTATACTTTCTTCAGCCACGAACCACCACACAAACATTATTCTTGATACATACCGCCATTCGCTTTATTCTGATGTCAACTTCCTCTCCTTGTACACCACACTAGATTGTATGCCTGTCGGGGTTCTCTTTAACGGCTATCTCCCTCCCATGGGCTTCATCATCCATCATGGGAGTTAGCCGCCCGCCGGAACCTCTCTTGTCCTAGCTGCCGACACTCACTCACTGCCTCACTCACGAAATCACGTCAGTTTTCCCTACTTATTATTGTATTCTCGTCGCCACGACTACCTATAATTATAGTTTCTCTCTAGGTCTTCTCTTGTCCCAAAGCCTCTATGTAACCTCTTATCACTACAGTGTTTTACCGCTCCTCGGCACAAGCGATTGAAATCATCGAATGGCGTCTCAACACCTGCATATATGAACTAAAAAAGTATCTAGGATTTTCGATAGGTATCTTATAAAATGTATTCTGCAATAAATAAGCACGAATCGAAGTTTAAGATGGCGAGCGTCGTCGATTTGTGAAATGCGCCGAAAAGGCCCCAAAACCACTCCTTTGCACACCCGTGACACGCGTTACTGCCGCGTTCCCACACCCTATGACCTCCACCAGCGCTGTCACTCTGGCTGGACTCTTGCTCTCATTGTCTCCATTCCTCATCCTCTGTTTCTGGGCAACTTCGCACAAATTAAGGAGACTTGAAGCTCGGGAACATTTTAAGAAGCTATGTAGGTAATAGCGCGGGGCTGTTGATGACGAAATTGGCGTATCTTGCTAGTGCATGTCTTTGTAGCTGTCACACTTCTACGTCTCCTTTTGACTGGATTTTTTTCTCGTCCAGTTTTTGTCGGATTTTAATAATCTATAGCTCGATTTTTAGCTAATTAAAACGTTCACATTACTGAATTTTATTAAGTGGCTGCCTGCAGTATTGGCGATGAAATTAAGGAAAGGATTTACTATGTTTTGCATACATTGGCCTTTTCAGCCTTATATATGTCAATTGCTCTTCAGAATTTTGAGCTAAAAATTTGATATTTTTTCCGTGCGTACATATATAATATATCTACTATCCTGCCAAAAAGCTAAGGGATTGGACGAAAACTGACGAAGAAATGAGCAGGTGTGCCAAGGAGTGATAGTGTGCCGAGGAGCGGTAAAACACTGTATCAACAAAATGATCAAATTCTTGTACATATTTCCTAACTTCCTACATATTATGCCAAAAATACAATCTCGTGCCGAAGAGCTATCTATCCGATTCTATCGCGGCGAGAAGGCATTTTTGAATAAATCTGATTTAGTGATTCAGTGAGGCTGCTGTATTTCCGATTCTATGTACATAGAACAACGCCCGAAAGTCGTGATCAAACGCGATTGTGTCTGTTGAGAATACTGAGCTCTACGGTCCACCGTTTGCATTGTGAATTCATCGCGCGAACATGGACTTGCATTGTAAGTAAGTATGTCGGGCGATAGGATTTGATGAGCAGGAGCGAAAATTACGTTGTATTTAGGTCGCAAAGTAATTCCCCAAGCATGCCACAGCAGTGCTTTTCACACTTCGCCCTAATAAAGTCATTTTAAGTCAAGGATCCACCGAGATCAACAGATCGGGTTCAAAGGATTTGTCAGATACACAAGTGTTCACAACATTCGGAGCGGAAAAATGGGAATCCGCCAAAAATTAAAATAAGGGCCAAAAAATGCCACGTACCCGGATTGAACGAGTGACCTTCTCATTGGCCTAGCAACGAATGCTTACAAGTGAGACGCGCTACCACTACGCCAACGCGGCTTGTGTTGATAATCTTGTGCGGTAAAATTCATTGGGGTTTCGCCAATATGTGCTCTCCTCATAGCTTCAGTTCGAACAATCCCTTTGGATATGAACTGGCGGATTTTTACTGAATTCTATATCCAGGATATTTCGGATTGATCATGTCAATGGGCCCGACCCAAGGATAGTCATTCCGACTCATCAAGGAGACATGCCGACAAGTTCGATTGTCATCTATCATTTGGTCTGTTTTGAGAGACTACCAATACCCAACCGGTCATTTCTACTTTCAATCTGCTACCACCATCGCATGTTCTTCCGGCGCTTATGGTGTTCCATTTCAGTTACGCTTTCTTCTTACATTCTTTGGACTTTGTAACAGCAGGTTTACCCTACATCAGAGCGTCTTCAACTTCTAGAGTGTTTTCTTGACAAGTTCATCTTATTTGCCGGCCACGCAAAACATCACGCGGTATTCGCTATCCTCTGGACTCTGGATTCTGGAAACTTGCGGATGAGACTTAGGATGCTAGGGCGCCGTCCAACATGATAGGCGGTGCGCCAGATGTAGAGCGAGGTCATCAGGCCAATGACAGGCTCTAGACTCCAAGCTCTGTAAAGCCTCGTTCCCTTTTCTCTCATCGACACTCCTTTGAATCCCTTTGAATCCCTCCAAGGCGCACCTGACGCATTGTCAGTGTCCTGGACAAGAATATGGGGAGTTTGGACAGGATGTCAAGAAAGGTGTCCACATGTACCAATACTGCGGACGCCGGCACCGCTCACCGACATCCAGGTGGCAATGACAGCGCATGTGTACATCCGACAGTGACTTCTGTTACGATAGCGCCGATAATTGGCGCAATTATGGTATGTAATCTAGACGCTTGTAGACCTCCCTATCAAGACGTCGTTTTCTTTGACCTATGTGAGCTCCTATCATTGTCCTTTTAACTTATCGGGGGAGTCAGTTTGAAAAACTTGGCAGTTACTCGCTGGTCACTCATTTAATGACGTGTAAGTATCGATAAATTATCTTAGCATTCTTCTACAGTAATGTTATTAGAAATCTGTCTTCATGCATTTGAATCAGGTACTGTCAAGTGCCGGATGTAAAAACTTACTTTTAAACATAACATTGGGTCCGTGCGAAGCATTTGAATCAGGAGCTAATTACATACAACGATCGTGTCGGTGAATCACAAACCATTCGAGAGCCTTCCATCATCCCAAACCACTCATGATGCATCTCATGGATGCACAGTCCTGAGAACTAGATCAGGCGACACTATTGGGTTGAGGTAAGTCATTATCCTTTGCCGAATGATAACGAATTAATGTATTCCTATATGTATAACATCTTTGTTAGCATCCAGGCAACAGGCTCACCTCACTTCCCCTCAACGGAAGATCTCTTCTTCAACGACAGCTGTTAGCTGCGTTCTTCCTGTCACCGCGTGAGCCTTCAATATTCAATGACTGCGTTTCGTGACTGACTTTTCCTCATACTTAAACCCAGCACCTAGAATTTTTTTTTGAAAAACTTCTCTTTCTACTCTCACGACGAAACACGAAACACGCGATGGACGACACGACTACTACTGCTATCGACGAAAGAACGCATTTACTAGCGGATGACAATACCACCCCAAAGCCACCGACAAGAACCCCCCTTCCAAAACTGCAAATCGCCATCGTATTGCTTTGCCAAGTATGCGAACCCATTGCAGGCCAATCCATTTTTCCATACATTAACCAAGTATGTCCCTACGTGCGACATGCACTCATGCGGGTCTGACGCCATCCATCACCTTTAGCTCATCAGCGAGCTGGACGTTACCGGCGGTGATGAACGCAAAGTTGGATATTATGCTGGAATGATTGTTCGGTGCTTCTCTTTCTCCGCCAGGCCGCAACTGACCTTCTCTTCCAGGAATCTTTATTCTTCGCTACTGAGGCTCTGACAGTGCTCCAATGGAGTAGAGCCTCCGACCATATTGGTCGAAAACCAGTCCTTTTGATTGGACTGTTCGGAATAGCGCTGTCGATGCTTTCTTTTGGACTTTCGCGAAGTTTTTGGATGCTTGTTGTCAGGTAGGATCCTTATTTCTTTCGATTTTTATGTATGAATTAATCTTGGTCCACTGCAGTCGTTGTTTTAATGGGTTGCTCAATGGGAATATCGGTATGGCCGGACGCAGACCCTCGTCTTCGTATTCGCTTCATTAACCTTTGTCAACCAGGCGTAATGAAGAGCGTCATGGGTGAACTCACAGATTCAACAAATCGAGCAGAGGGCTTCTCTTTGATGCCTGTAGTCTGGGGTTTTGGAGCAACAGTTGGGTAAGTAACTCTATTACAAGTTTATGATTCCGCTAACACAAGTTTAGACCCTTCCTTGGAGGTACATTGGCTCGGCCCCACGAAAACTTTCCTAAATACTTCTCGGGAACTTTTTGGAAGACCTATCCGTATTTTCTGCCTTGTGTGGTTCCGGCGTGCTTCGTTCTGTTCGCTTTTACGGTCGCTCTTCTCGTTTTCAAAGAAGTAAGTTCTGATAAGGCTTCACTTTCCCACTCTAACTATCTAACCATTTATTTTTGCGGTAGACAAATCCGCGGAGAAAACACAATGCCGTTACTCTCCTCGAAAGTCACGATAGCACAAAAACCAAATTTCATGATGACCCTGTGGCACTTCGCGAACTCCTCATTTACCCTGTTCTTATCTCGGTCTCTAACTACGTTGTATTGGCGTTCTTGAGCATCGCATTTGGTGCGCTGTTTCCTCTCTTTTTGGCGATGCCATTAGAGATAGGAGGCCTCCACCTTGAACCGCGTTCCATCGGCTTCATCATAGGCGCATATGGCGCAGGTGGTGCGATCTTCCAAGCGCTATTCTTCGCGCGTATTGTGCGCCATTTTGGCGAAAGAAAAGTCTTCATTACTGCCATTTCCACTTATCCGCCGATATTTGTCATCCTGCCCATGGTTAACTTCTGCGCGCGCCATTTCGGTCGTGACTCCATCCTGGTATGGTCTTTGATTGGTCTGCTGGTGTGCACCCTGGCATTTAACGATATCGCATTCGGTACGTCTTTCACTTGCAGTTGGGCCTGAGCTTCTGTGCTGAAGAATGACATTATAGGGACTATATTCATGTACATCACCTCATCGGCGCCTAACAAACGCTCCCTGGGAGCAACAAATGGTCTTTCCCAGACCAGTGTCTCCATCGCGAGGGCCATCGGACCTGCTCTAGTGACTTCGCTCTTCTCTTACTCCGTTGAGAAGAACATTTTAGGAGGCAATGCTGTCTATGCAGTTTTCCTGACCCTCTCCTGCTTTGCAATTGTCCTTGCAACACGGCTTCCAGACAAAGTATGGGACGACAAATCCTGAGCGTTTTTATTGATAACTTGATCGACCAAGGCTCGGAAGTTGACCAAGCTTTTCATTGAACACCCACAGTAACACGTTCCGGTTGGATGCCTCCAACGCGTAGCTAGAGTTCTTACTTCTTGGAATGCATCTGGGATATAGCTACCCTGTGTGAATCAAAGCAGAAAGCATAAGTCTCTAACTTGTCAGAGGAAGAGGAATTTCAATTTGACTGCTTGTAATCACGGTCCGAACTTCAGATCCTCCGTCACATGACCTAAAATTAAATCCTTCACAGTGACAATCACATTGGCAAAGTTGTCCAGCTGAACTTTTGATTCTGATTCTTGAACGTCATCAGGCATCCACATTCCAAAGTACCTGCTGCATCGAACCCGAAAACACAATGTCTGAAACCAAACGAAAGTCACAGGGAACCGATGACCGCCGCAAGAAAAAGTATCGATCTGTGAGGACATTGACCTTCATGAACACGTTCCGGTTGTTAAACTTCGCCACCAGGACGGCACGCCAATCTGGGGCAAACGACATGTGGAAGGGCCTGGGGTCTGGGTGAGCTGTGCGTCGAGATCACTGTATGAAAAACCTTCATTGAATTCCCAATAGGTGTGAAAGGAAAGGAAAAACAAGCAGTCGGAGAAGTGTATGAGCTTTTCGAGTCGGTTTGTCGCAATCACTTCTAATCCGCACGTTACTCTCTGACATCAGGATAGATAGGTTCCGAGTTGTGGCCTGTAGAGACTCCAGAAGGGAAAGATATGGACAACGATGAGGATTCGGACGAGGGTCTTAGCTTGGAGGATCAAATCGCAAAAGAACTATCGGACATGAAGCGCCCGCGAGGTGCAAATTCACAGCAACGGTTCGGTGGGACCGTCCTTCCTGTGTATTTACCCGTGTTCTGATTAGGGCTGTCCTCGCCGTTCTTACAGCGAATTGTCAAACAAATACCCCATGTGGTTGGTACCTTGTCTCCGGATCGTCCATTCTCTGTCTGACAAGTCAAAAACTAGTTCTTTTCATATCGTGCAAACCCCCTGTGAATCCTGTGGAACTGGTAGTGGAGCATATTAAAAGAGTTCAAGAAACTGGTGTAACTCGCACACGGTGAGCTCGGCGATTATATTATATCGTCCACAATCCTTAATTTTACAATAATTAGATACCTCCAACGTCTTGTTCCAGTTTCAGGAACTTGTGTTGCAAATCCCCCAGAAATTAAATCCCTCTGCGAACGAATTTTCAAAGGCTTTTTTGAAAAGAATCCCGACACTAAATACACTGTGGGTGTTGCAATATTGTAGTGTTCGATGATATATCTAATGATTGTGGTATTTCAGTACAAAATCGAATTACGCGTTCGGAACCACAACACTGTCCCTCGCCCGATTTTGATCCAAACGATAGCTCAGAGCGTTCCCGAAGGTCATACCGTTGATCTAGATGATCCGCAGCTATTCGTTTTGGTCGAAGTGTTTAAAGTAGGTCGTTCTTGGTCGATCAATTCTGACATTAGCTGATTAGGTGTACTTCAACAACAGAGTATCTGTGGTATCTCTATCGTCGAGGATTACTATAAAATGCAGAAGTTCAATGTCATGGAAATTGTCAACAAGAAGAATCGAACTACTCAGCCAGAGGAGGGTCGAGTATTCCCCGCTGTCAATAAGCTATCTCAGATCGCAGGTGACCGAATGGAAAAGACCAGTGAGGAAATCGAGGAGAAGGAAGAAGAAATCAAAGTGGATGCGAAGTAGGCAACGAATTATTCGTTTCATATGTAATGCGATACACATCCTTCTGAATAACGCTCTCGCCCACACATTGTCAGTAAATCCAAGCAACACGGGTCATTGAAATGCCTAGAAGCCCTTTAACCCGGACCCTCACACATCAAAGTAGATGAAGCACAACTTAAGAGTTACGGCAGATAGTTGCTGCTATCATCGACAAGGTAAAAATGCCATGGAAATGAACAGATGAGCCCGCGAACCGACCCCGGACCAACAAGTGGGATATAAGAATACTTAGATCAATAGAATCTCCATCGAGCAGTACTATACAGGGGCGTTGATTACAGTTGCACATTGTATACTTATCGTATTTGATTCTTAGACACACTCAGCGAGATAAGATCATCGTAGTAGCGTTATATACAGATGATAGTACATTAAGTGTACATTAGTTTCAGTTAATACATGTATAAATAGAGATTGGACGTTAAATAGTTATCTACGGTTACCAAAAAAATGTGCACAGAATCCCAGACAAGAAGATTTTCCAATGATATAGAACGAGGGCAGCTGCAGACATATCATGCATTCCCGAGATGGAGATCATGAATAGTAGAGCTCAAGCTGATGAGGATATGGCAATGGAACCGGCGCATAAAGGATACTTGCTTCTTGATTGACGTGGGTCGCCTTCGGGGTTGATTCAAACACGACTTGCTGAGAGCTCTGATATTGGGCATATGATGATACCATGTCGGTCGTCAATGCAAGATTCGCAGTCGCATCAGTGTTGCGATACTTCCTACTTAGAGGCAAGAGATATTCGTTGCCCAGCTGGTCGTCTATGTCGGGTATCTGCCATGTGGAGGTCGCTGCATGAGGCGTTGTTGATAGAGAATGAGATAGATCTGAATTCATAGACGACTGTATCTGATATTTGTATGCCGTTATTGAGTTCGGGATTGGCGGTTATGAGTGATTTGGTTACGTACCTGACTAATGGGAGCAGGCGAAGGATACAGCGACGAGGTTGAGAGGGATGACCGACGCGAGCCATTGGCTGAGGCATCAAACCTGTAGACGATGGTAATCCCCTGATTTGCGTTGCTGCTGGCATTATGGCTACTGGAATTTGCAGCCGATCCTGCATACACCGGTTTCACGTTTTGGACGATAGTATATCGCCTAAGATCTACAATGAAAGATGGTCAACACCAGAACGTTGATCAATGGACAGTATCTATCACACCTTGACTGGAGCACAAGGTTCCCCAGAAATCAGAGACAAGCTCTGTGCGATACAACCATCCGGATCTATCGACTGGAGACGATAAGCACATCAGCGGCGCAGCTTCAATGTGGACGGGTGTCTTCTGGCCAGCAGAATACACCATAAATGTGGACTCCGGTGCGAGTGAGCACTGGGAGCGAAATTCCATGGACTTAGACAGATAAGGGAGATTATTTGGGGACGCCGATTTGTGGGAAATCAAGCCACTGGGAGTATAAGACGACGGCGCGAGTTGGATAATCTGAGGGTGGGACGAGCTGTTACGGATGAGATGGATAGATGGAATTGGGGCGGGCCATAATTCTGTCGGTAATGATAGCTTAACATACACAAAATTGTGTGCAGGGGCGTGCTGGAGGCTTTCCATCCGGGGAGAGGGCGATGCTCCGTGGCTGCTGTCTGTTTGGGAGTCTGCCGACGAGGGCTCCGGTGTATTGCGATGTGATATAAGCTGAAGTACTACACGATCGACATGAATTGGAATTCCATGCGCAGTGGAAATGAAACGTACTGTGTTCTTTCTTACACGTATCTCGTAGCTGTTGTAACCGACTGCCGACTTGCTTAGGCGTTCTTCTCTTGCCTGTTTCCTCATAGATATAATCGGAGATGAATCGGTTGCGCATCGGAAAGCGGCCCATGACTTTTTCTGACTTGGACCCGCAGCATCCGGTCGGTACTTTTCGAGGGCTGTAGACATTTAGAGTAATGATGAACAAGCGCTCCTATGCGGATAAAATTAGAATTACCTTCTAATAGCGCGGCTTCCCTATAGCTCAGTCAGCAAAATATAAAATACTATCGATTTGCGACTCACAGAAGCGGTGGCCAGACAGCTTCGCCCTTTCCTTTAAGGGTCTTCCAGCTTTTACGACCAGTAGCAACGAATTGAGCAGCATCCCGAGACTTCTCCTCCTCAGAAGGCGTGTAAGATAGGTCGGCCACTGTAGTAGCCATCACAAAGCTAAACTCTCGTTCAACGTGAGGAGTAGGGACACCCAGATGCCAATCATTGAAAGGCATTTCGACCAGTGTTCGAATAAGTCTGAGATCAAGAACTAGAGAACGAGGTGGGATGGAGGTACAAGAAGAAGCAAAGACCTCGAAGCTTTAAGGCGCAGAGCAGATTGTGATGATGACTGGTTGAATGCCGACTGAGGAAGAGAAACGACGTGAGCAGGGGTGTTACCTATGTATAATTTTATACTTCCTCCCAGTTCTTTGGCCAGTGAATGAGCCCCGATCATTTCTTCGACTAGATCTGTCTGAACGACATATGTAGCCGTCGAGGATCTCATCTGGAGATATACCACCTTAGTGTGCGCTAAAGCGACGCCAGATTTGGGGCAGCCTCAAACGTCGATCCCAATCTAAATCGATCAGGCGACCATCATCACTGTCACAACAATCCCTGGGATTCCAATGCTAGGATTCTAAGGCTATCGTTTGATGGATGCCGCGAATTATGTAGGATTCCCAACAACAATCAGTGCCGACTCTGGGCCACCAGGAATCAAGGGATTGCAAAGAGTCTGACGCGTGAGCAAACTCATTCTGCAGACGCGTCCAATATCAAGGACTTCCAAATTGCATGACTTGAAATTTTTACAAGACCGGTCCCAGATGGTCGAAAGAATAGCCCTGTTTAACTTATCCTAACCCGTTCATGCAGGGTACGAAAACATGGGGTTAGAAGAAAGAACTTACAAGGAACATGACAGTCAAATGCAATGATTGCAGTGAATCCCCATGTTCCTGTTTGCCACGTGATATCATATGTGATGATGGCAGGTGATGGCACAGCGCGCTAATTTTAGATTCACCGCCTGGGGCATTCAAGTTGGCCAGTTCGAAGAAATGGATTAGAAAGTAGGTCTCCAGCCGCAAGGAACTTGGTGTCTGTAAGCACAGTTAGATAAAGGGTTATGTTTAGCCATACATTTTTGCAACAAGTTCTTCGCCGATCTCTTTCCGACGCCCATGTTCGCCGGGGGCCCCACGGGGCACTCACTGGGCGGCATATGTGCGAACAAAGGTGGGATCCGAAATTCATCGATTCTTCTGACCACCATGCACCCATATTCTAACCTCCGCTGTCGAAAACTGCGTCGATGTGTCGCCTATGTGGTAAGGACGGCTGGCATTTGATATGCGGTCCCTTGTTGAGAGTATGTGCATTCTGCGAAGTCCAAAACTATTGCCTCGTGCTTACTGTATTTGTCGGCAGATGTTTCCAACAGGTTTCGACGTACCCTTCTACTTCACAATTCTGTTCCCAAACTCCCAAAGTCTCCGCTGGCTGCTGCAAGTGGATAAAAAACCGAGATCCGGAAGCATCTGCGAAGCACAGAAGCGTTTGCTTACTACCCTGGACGGCGAAGTGTAGCCATTGTCAAAAAGGCACCCTTATCACTGCTCTGAGGTCAGGAATGTGTGAGTTTGTCGTATTATTGGCCGGATGCTGGTGGTTCTAAAGTTGTTATGGAGGGCAAGGTTTTCAATTCAGTACGAGGGTCTGCTGTTGAAGTCATCCCCTTTGACACTGAAGAATCTGGCGGTGGCACACCTGTGATTTCGTCACTGATTGTCGAGAATATTCTACCACTGTCTTCCAAGCCATAATTCCCTGATCAGAAAAAGCCAGAAAGCAGTTTCGACTAACGGCTAGCGTCTGAATGGCTTTTAAGCATCACATGGTAGTAGATTGCACACAAATACTCCAATCTGCGTCGTGGTGTATGTCAGATTGAATGCGAAGATTGCTCGTAACATGTACGTAAAACGGAAGACCAAAACGCAGAGCCCACTAAAATCAAGTCCACCAATAAACGGGCGTTAGGGACACGCAGCCTTTCAGTTCTCAGTTTTGGCGCTCCACAAGGACGGGAAACATGGTTGTCGCATGGGTTAACTTGATTATCGATGGAACGGCCTTGTCAGATTAAGACTGACAGAGTCAGCATCGTAACACGACATTGACGAGATCTCCGAAAGGTCAATCTTATGACCTTGGTTCAAATACCTTGCTGTAGATCTGTACTTCAACGTCGAGAAGCCTCTCTAATTCTAAAACTCCTGAGGTGCAAGATCCATCCCGTAGTATTCGTAATGACAGTGAAAACGATAAGGAATTTGGGGTAAGCTACCCTAAAGATCGCAGAAACATCAGGTATCGCAACTGACGGCGAAGTCGCGGTGTCAAATTTAGACGTAACGCAATTAACACACAACTTTCCTCGAGGCCGTTCTAAGGAAGTCGCTGGGTGGAATTTGGTGCATGCGACATGGAGAAGATCAGAATTTCCGGTTACTTGATTTCTTGCAGGCTTTCAGCAACAGAACGAGCTAGATTCTCTTGGTATGCTTGTGAAATTGACTCCAATAAGGTATACCAGGAGTACACCAGTGTCATCACAGCAGTCGATGTCAGTTAAGATATAAGGTGAGTGCTTCGATATATGTCACATATTTTAAATGAGGCAACTAGTTTTCTCACCACGGCAAATGGATCGAAACAGGGCATTAGATCATTGCCATCAGCGGCGACCACAGGACTGAGGAGGTCCTGTCAGAGGACCCCATGTCTGGGTTTGCATAATCCAAACTATGTATGCCAAAGATATAACGCAATTATTGCAGATGGTACTTTCTCAAATCAACCATGGAGTAGTCTAAAGCTCATTCCATAGTAGCCTTACAGCTAGCTCGTTCACATCATCATACGGTAGGCATTTTGTCTTGGACTAAGTACTTTGGACGAAGCTAGTACAGGGCGCCCACGGAAGGCAACTTAGGGAAGGCGGAGTCCCATACGGCATCACCGACAATCACTCAGTCAAGCCCTTGCACCCCTGCACTTCAATTTCAATAGAGCGGTGTTCGTCGGAAAACGACGGAAATACAATCCTTCCAGGAGGCAAGAATTCTGCCGCGCAGCCCATCTACCTATCCATAGATTCCTCAACGCATCCCAGGCGCATGACGGCCGCCGTCTGAATCTCCGCCGATGAGCATGCCCACAACTCTGAATCCTACCTGCATCAATTCTATACCTTCTTAGGCTTGCTAAATCGCGGCCTACGAGAAGCGAAGCGAGTTTGATTCCGAAAGATGCATTATGTTTGTGGTCTTGAACATATGTTTTCCGTATTTCAAACTACAGCTGGAACAACAGAATTTCTATCCAACTCTCGAGGGAAAACTGCGTCATCTTCGGGCACCTTATTCGATTCCGAAGCTGCTAGCTACTCCTCTGCATCGCAAATGTGATGCGAAGACCCTCGGAGCCTCAGTGGCAGTGGTTTATGCATGGTATGTCAATCACCGGCAGCCCTCGGCTGGGGGTGTGCAATGTGCGTTATCGTCCCTCAACCAGCCCCCAACTTCGACCTCGCCTCCCACTCCGTTCTTGCTCTCGGTTAGGTCGTTTTCGGAAAGCTGAACGATCGTCGCGGGGATCTCGAACTGATCGTCTATTGCGGAACTTCCGTTTGTTAAATGAGGCTTTTTAGCATGGCTTAACCGATTAAACTAAAGTGAATGGGGGTGCAAACTAATGTACCTGACCTATGTCAAGAAGAGGAAAATCCCAACCTTCGAGGGATTCCACCGCGGAATCAAAGCATCAAAGGTGCCAGCATAAGAGCGTGGCTATCCGAGTTGCAGTGCATTGACACAAGCGTTCAGCGTCATGAAGCGCATCATTGGAATTGGAAATCGGTAGCAATTCAAGCCATCTTCCCCGCTGCGCTTTGATAGTATCCTAATGACAGACAGTAACAATCGACGTCAGTATAGCCAAGTAACGTCGGGCACGCGACGCAGAAAGATGGCGAATATTGACGCACTGGATTTAGAACATGGGTACATAGAAGCCCACGGCCTCGTCGGTGTCGTAGAATCGAGCATTGAAGCAATGTACATTGTAGGGCAATGCGATGAAGTGATCAAATTAATTAAACACATCCACACGAGCCTTGACACGAGCGGTGAAATTCGAGCATGATAGCAGTGCACTCGTTCAACAGTTTAACCGTCGTAATCTAAGTTCAAAGTTGAGGCGTGGACTCGAAGTCGAGAGCCTTGCCAGCATGATCGTTCCTTTCCTTTCTTTTCCGTCGCGAAGATGACAAAAATGCTGACCGAGTCCGTCGCTATCACTGATTAACGTTAAACCTGCAGTGAAATACGCTCGCACACGAGCGCTATACTTGCCCAACTTCAAACGCTCAGCGCTCAGCGGCCGCATAGGTTGGTCCGGCGGATGCATCGGATGTCCACCACCCGTTCCAGTGATACTGCCCGTCCATCACTCCATCACCCCCCACACTTCTAAGCTGTCTCCATACGCCGTGCGTGTGATGATGATGATCATCATCATCCAATTTCCTTCGGTGGCCAGACCTCTGGCATCAGAGGCCACTGGCTCGAGAACTTCCAGGCTTTCTCAAGCCGTCCACCGGATATGAATCCACGGTGCCCACGAACGTCGACGAAGATAGAATGTCGACGAAGATACACGGCCGTTGAACGTCACCAGCCTTCCCCTCGGATGTTGGTCGGATAGCCAACCGGTAAGGGAGTGGGCGACAACCGCGCAGCGGAACGGGCAACGTCACCAACTGCGCACCGCGCGACGCGCAACCGGTATCCGAGCGCACGCACGTCAGTAGATAGGCTATTGCGGTGGTGCGTGTACCCTTCCTGGGCAGTGGGGACGACTCGCGTCCATGCTCGTCCAAAGCTCCAGAATACTCTGGATGATCTAGAGCTTTGAAAGTTGACAAGGCAGCAAACGCGTTCCGTGTCGTCGCGACTAACGACATACAGGAATGTCAAGTAATTAAAGTTTAGCCAATAACGTCACCGAGCGGCGGCAGGGTCGGAGTCCCAACCTACGGGCCACAGCGGTGTGCGAAAATTAAAGTTGGAGTCCGCACAGCGTCTTTAAGCTTTCCAGTGGCTGTGCACGCCTTTTAGAAGCTGACGCATCTGTGCTGACGGCCCCCCCATGACGCACTACAGGATCATGATGCGGACGCGCACGCGCACGACAAAAAAGAAAGTTCGGAATGCAGATACACTATATCCCCTCGCAGATCCGATTCGTTATCACTCAAGCGCCAGTCCGGAGGCCCACACGGTGTAAATAAACCGGAGTATATGTGCATCCCTTCCTACTTGCGCCGAGTGGGATTGGGGAAGGAGATAGATAATCGTACATTTCCCGGCACCAGCGGAAGGTAGAAAAATTATTACAAAATATGCGATAAGCGAAAAAAGCAAAACGATTAATGAGAAATACATAGCAGAGAGCTGGGACGTGGCTATAAACAATTAAACAACGACAGGATGGGAAGAAAAAACGATGAAGTGACGGATAAGCTTCGGAGGTAAGGATATTATAAATATGTTCTCAAAAGTCTATAGAGCAATAACGCTGCTATTATTTTGATAAATGAGGGTTGGCCGGGAATGCGTATGTAGGCAACAAGATGCACAACGTAAATGGACGCGACGCTAGCTGAGACAGTGCGTGTCAAGTATTTCGAAAGATGTAGTAGGGAAAAGCGGCAGAGGGAGCAGGCGGCGCGTGTGGATTCTCTGTCTGATCACCTCTTAGCCGCATCAAAATCCCCCGTAAAATTGTATCTGATGGATGTTTCTTTGAATTGGATTGTGATGTGCGATGGGCGGGTATGTGATAAGTAAGATGAGTCGTAAAGTATAATGCGCGTACGAGATGAGATGTAAACAAAAGGAGAAGAAAGAGAGAAAGCCAAAGAGTTCTAGATGATGGGGGCGCAGGAGATAATCGATATAAAGACGTATGTGTCCGTATGATGATCGTGCTGTGTATCCTTTGGCAGTCGTATGTGATCCGGTCATTCGCAGGACCATAGTGGGCGGCGGTGGCGGCAGACGTGAGCACAAGGCTCTGTCGCGCGCCGCGGCTAGGTAGCGAGCGAGGACGACCGTAGGCCCTGCGCGAGCTCAGCCTTCCATTCCAACCGCCTGACAGCTTCCGCGTAGTCCACCCACTCCCGTTTTCGTTCGTGACGCTCCAGCCAGTCCTGATCCAGAGCGGCGACGTCGAGCTCGTAGAAATGATACGTCGTCGACGGAGTTGGTATTGTGGTGACGTATCGTGTGATGGTGCCACGTACGCCAGCTGTTTGAGACGGAGGGGGGTAATGCATGCAGCGGAGTATGGCATTGGGAAAGAAGAAGGGGAGACGAGAATCAGGAGGTGAGGTGACGGATAGAGGAACAAAGGGTAGGACCTTCTTCCAGAGCCTCTCTCGAGGCGGCAGCCTCTAACTGCACATCTGACGGCTCCCAACCACCTTTTGGCACTGTTTCAGATAGCAACGCAGTCAATATGGCGTCAGAAAATCAAACGTTTCTAGCGGTGCAGACGTGGCAAGAAAAAAACTTACAAACCCAATGGTTCGGCCGTTTTCTACTTGTGACCACGAGCACTTTGCCAGCAGCGCGTGCGATGGGGATTGCACAGCACACGACACGGGGTACGAGTCGCCCTTTGGTGCCCATTGAGAATGCGAGGATGCGGAAAGGAGGGTTCGGAGATGGGGTGCAGAAACGACGACGTTGTGTAGGCGTTCAGCACAAGCGCCTGGGCTGACGAGGCGGAGTTGGGGGCGGACGACCAGGGAATGGCGTGGACGTGCACGGGGATGGGTGTTTTTAGGCTGGATAAATGATGTCTATGCGACTATAAAGCTGGTATGGCGGGGACGGTGGGAGGCCGGTGTGGAGGATTTAAGGCGCAGATGATGTTGGGAAAGAGAAGGAG
>JACGCK010000304.1:0-46738 GCA_014925825.1 Pholiota molesta
ATTAGTAGTATCATGTCCACCACGGCAATGTTATATGCCCGTGTACGGTATCGGGGACTCAAATTGTATGTGTTTTTTGAAATCCTTGTACTCTGTGGACACTATTTCTCAAGGCTTCATTCGTTGCCCCGAAGGCATGGACTTGGGCTGATGAGTCGATCTACCTAGCTGATTGATTGAATTTATTGCCAGATGGCCTGCTGGCTGGCACCTCGTGCAATTTGAACCTTGTTAACCAATGCAGCAATACTGCGCCGAGGTTCTCATTGGGGCCGGAATGGCATAATTTAACCGGGATGGCGTTAATTTAGTTACATGCTACAAGGTCATTCGTCACTCCAGACCCATGATCATCTCGTGTCAAAAATAAAACATACAGCGCTTATAGTATTTTTTTTTATTGGATGACTTCCCAAGGTATCAATCGAAATGTTATCCATTATTCTTGGACAGCAAGAGCATGATTTTGTTTACAAAAAACTGTCCTTACCGAATGTGTCTGATAAACAAATGATTGCCCAAATTCACAGGTAACTCTTGGGTAACTTGACTGCTGACAGCGTGAGCGTCGCATTTTAGTTAGCGCCCAGCCGTTCACACCTCGCGACATGCGTGTGCCTGCAGATTACTTATGTTGGCATTTAAAAGCCGTATTTTCCAGGGCGTACTCCACGCATCAAGTGCATATGGGTAAGTGGCCCCCATTTGAGCACGGGCGATACATACACCGGGCCAGATCCTGAACTATTGCGGTGGAGGAAGTTCGGTATCAAGCCAGCTTCTAGGACCTAGGTACACGATGTATCGTTGTTCCGAGGGGGGCTTTTCATTTTGGGGTTGTGAGGGGATCTTGATCTTCCCGGCCATAGGGAAGCTACTAGAGCCAGTGACTGGGTGAATTGTTTATGCTAAACTTAAAGCTGACAATGTATTTTATAAGTGGACAGTTTGCTTATCCTTCCAGACTCTATCATAAACCAAGATGAAGGAATTACAACGTATCAATTTTTTTTCTGAAATTGGACGTGAAGATAACGAAAAGATACCCCATGTTATTCTTCCCTGATTCAAGGAGCCTTGTCTCGATTTCTACTGGATGTATCGCGGTTAGCTCCGGTATTGACGCCTCATTTTGTAGACCAATGAATGAGCTTCACGGGAAGATCTTGAAAGTTTCGACTGAGAATTTCTACAGTTATCGTGTCTACAAATGCGGAATAAACGTAGTCCAATCAACAGTCTGCAGAGCAGCACCCGACAACTCTCTCAGGGAAACAATCGACAACACAAGGATCACGACGCGACTTACAACATAAACCGGCACCCCAACAAACATCCCCGTCCGCAGGACCTTCTCCCACCCCGAAAAATAAAAATACCGCCAACACCCCAACAGCACCGGCCCCCCCGTGATCGCCACCGCACACGCCCGCCACACCCACGCCTCCCCCGGCGTCGCGAACCGCAGGAACCAGCTGCATACCAGGTGCACTAACCCGAAGAGCGCCCCGATCGCTGCGGTGGGGAGGAACACCGCGGAGTCCCTGGCGAAGCCGGAGGCGAACATGGGCACGCGGAGGGTGTCGTAGTGCTGCGTGTCGTGGCCGCCGTATTCCGCGAGCTTGCCGAGGGGGCGGAGGAGGGCGGTGGCGAGGTCTAGGGGCAGGAGCCATAGGAGGTTCCAGGGAGCTGAGGAGGAGTGCTGCGCGATGTCGGTTTGCAGGGTTTGGCGGAGCCAGGTCTTTTTGCGGTACGCGCTGTATTCCGTGGAGTACAAGTTCGGCGGGTCTTTTTTGGGTGTGTGTGCTTCGCTTTCTGTTTTCGTGGTTTCGGTCGGGCTGGATACGGTCTGACCGGGACCGCTTGCGAGCTGCGGCTTTTGACCATCGAGTGCAGGCTTCTGCCCCGCCTCAGGAATTGGAGTTGGACCTTCAACCGCCGGTTTCGGAGTCCCAGCTCGCGGTCGTTTCCTTGGGAAGCGCGGCTTTCTGCTTTGAATTTGGGGCTTTTTGGAAAGATACACCGCGCGTCCGACGTTCTGCGGTTTGTACCACCATAATCCATAAGTAACCCCGTTGAGCAGCGCGAACCCCAACGTTACCACCTCCAGTTCCGTCACAGGGAGCCGCGCAGACCACCGCGCCAGGCATTGCACGATGAACCACGTCGTCTGCAAGACGATGAGGGTTTTGGATATGGCATCGCCCTTGCTGCGGTCCTGGATGTCCTGTTCGGGGATGCGCGGCGCGTCGACGATGCCGTGCTGGATGTTCCAGATGAGGTTGACTTCGTCGGAGGTGTTCCAGATCGTGAGGATCTGGATCGGCCGGCCGTCTTCGCAGAGCATGAAGCCCCCCATTTGGAGGAGAAAGCCGTGGGTCAGGGTCCATCGAGGTACTTCGCCCTTCTTTAGTGCCGGTGGAAGAGGGGAATCATGGAATAGTTTTCGTACGGTGTCGAGAACAGAACGTGTGTATGTCCGGCGATCGCTGTGCGCATCGACATCTGTGTGCGCTGTGCATCGGACAGTGGTAAGCGCTTCATCATATTGCTCGAATACGCCTGTTGTGTTATGCTCACCAGTAGCCACCTCTTGATTATACTCGTCCGCAATCGTCCGCGCAGCCAGACGCTGCCGCAGCGCCCACGCAGTTACCGCCTCCGGCGCCAGCAGCGCGTAGATCATCGTCGCAACCTGCCGCTTGAAGCACGTCCACCAGCAGTCCGTCGGTGCAGGGATGTTCGGGTGCACCGCGGACCAGGTGCACGCGAAGATCGTGGCGAAGCAGCTGATGACGATGTCGTTCACGCCGCGCGCGCCGAAGTGGACCTGTGTGTCGCGAGGGCCCGGAGCAGAGACGGCAGGGGAGGTGGGGGGGGACTGGGGATCCGTGGAGAGTGCGCGTCAGCGCCAGTAAGAGCAGGACGATCGACATGTTCTCAGGGAGGCGTCCACGTTAACTTGTTGATTGAAAATGACAAAGGACTCGCCTTGGAGGGAGATCCATCCCCATGGTTCGCCTTCAGAGCTTCACGTTGGATACGCATGATATGTGTGTCGCAATGGCAGCATGTTGGTACCAGTAGCGGAGCCCGGAGTCTGGAGTCCGGCCCCGGCCGGGCCATGCCGAGGCGCGTCGACACTCCAACATCGTCCTCTGACGTTCTAACCTCGATGCGCGTCTACATCGCTGAGCTATGCCTGTGCCACCTGCAATCGGGCGCTTTTCTGCACCAACGCTAATACCTCCACCTCCAGAACCACCATCCTCGTCAGACTGAGGAGGACTTTTAGTCCGCTCCCAGTGGATGCCTCGCGCGAGTTGGCCTACAGCTCATTGTCCCATTCTGGGTGCCTAGGATTCGATAAGACTGACATGCTCCTTAATTGGGAGCTGGGCTAGCAGGTGCGCATCATATCTGTGCATTCGACCTTGCCGTGTACTTACTGGCGCACTCCATGGCGTCCTCCCTAGCTTCCGTTCTCCCTAGTACATCCTCGAATCCAACGCCTTCCCCGCCTCCGAAAATTCCTTCCGCGTGTTCCTCCCTCAGGCCTCAGTTTCTCGCTCACATGTCCTAGCTCTTCAGCCCCGGAGCCCCGATCCGTGTCCCAGGAAATAGCTGGCAGGTGCCAGGCAGACGCATTTGCAAACGTATGTGCGCAATCGTGTTGCCTTCCAGTCAGAGTTGACGAGGGAAGAGTGGGCACCGGTGGGTCTAGATAACCCAATATGAACATCTGCGGCTTCTGATTACTGCTTGTAAATCCTGAAGGCTGCGACCATGTGGGCCTGGGTCTTCCCCTGGCTTACAAACTGCTCTTCGACCTCAACTTTGTCATCGACATGAAGGAGGGCCACAATCGGAATTGACGAATATGCAAGTAGGAAGCGCATTTGGGCTTGGGTTTCATGAAAACGCGCGTGCAAGACGGAACGAGCACGCCCGTCGTCGACTTCCCGAGGAAGTCGGCAACGAACGGATACTTTTGCGGTCAGCGAGTGACTAAGTTGCTCAGAGATTTACGGTGTCAATGCCCGTTTTCACTTCGTGAAACGCCTCCACTATTGACAGTAAGACATCATGTTTTATAATTTGTTGACGATTGTGGTGGCTAAGAACCGAGTATAAATGTGGCGCCCATAGATTCGTACATTGTACGTCCTAGGTATTCCAAAGTTACAAAGCCATGTCTGAGTCCCCAGCCAAAATTTATCTCATAGCAGGAGCAACGCGGGGCCTAGGTCGGTTTTCCCATCCAAAAAGAGTATTTCACTCCGCTAATTTGAATATCCACTTTGGTACCCAGGTTTAGCCCTCGTCGCCGACATCGTCGCCAAGGACCCCTCCGCCATCGTCTATGCCGGCGCACGCGATCCGTCAGCTCCGGGCGCCTCCAAGCTCAAAGAGCTGGCCGGGAAATATCCTGGGCACATCGAAGTCGTGAAATACGTCTCCGGGGACAAAGAAGGGAACAACGCCATCGCCAAATCGATCGGAGAGAAATATGGACGTGTGGACACGGTGATTGCGAGCGCTGGTGCGTTTCCACAGCCATCCCGATATTCCGTCGACCGTTATTACTACATACTATAGCTGACTTGAAAGCATGTCGTCTCCCTCCGCAGCCATTGCGAAATATCAGGGAAAGACACACGAAACGCCTATCCACGAGTACCAGGAGCACTTCTCCGTATGTCTGATCCCTTCACTGTCCCCTATTGTCACTCATAAAAATCATAAAACAGGTCAACGTCCTCGGCCCCATCGTGCTCTTCCAATCCGTCCGCGCCCTGCTGCAGGCGAGCGCCGCGCCGCGGTTCGTCGCGGTCAGCTCGGGCGCCGGGAGCATCGAGCTGATCCCGAGCGTGCCCGTCGACGGCGGGCCGTACGGCGCGAGCAAGGCCGCGCTGAACTGGGTGGCGCGCAAGATCCACTATGAGAATCCGTGGTTGGGTGCGTGCCTTTGCATTGAATTGGCGTGGGCGTCGATCGATTTCGTGTGGCTGATGGGCTGTGACAACTGCAGTGGTGTTCCCGATATGCCCTGGGATAGTGCACACGGATATGGGTACGTCCTCCCGTCCCTTCCCCGTTGGAGCGTTGGCTTATGCTTATTACCGGTGATATGCTACTATGTAGCGCAGCAGAGTATCGATCTGGACAAGTCTGGAAATGCTGCGGTGATCAAGGACCTGTGGCGCCCGGCGGATGTCGCGGCGGGTATGTTGGTGGAGCTCATTGCGCTGTCGACGCGCGAGGGGAATGGGGGGCAGTTCAACAACATTGAAGGGGGGAGGTATGCGTGGTGATCGTTGCGCGGGTGTGTATTTGTGGGATTGCGATGGAAGGTTTATTGGCTGTATCATGTTGTTGTTGATGTATTACGAGTGTGCCAGAGGCACGGAGACGGATAAGTACTACCGTGGTACTTATGAGATGCGCAAGTTGGGAGTGGGTTGCAAGGCATGCGGTGGTGGCGCTCGGTATTCGATGTGATTGCGGATGCAGGTGGGTTCTACGCAAGACAATATAGAGATACTACTCCTACTAGTAGTCCTTATCGAGGCGCTCAGCAAGAACTGGGAGAGCGTTGAGCGCTAGCGCTGAGCATCGGAATCGCTATCAAGTGCGATAGACAAGGGTTGTAACATTTGAATCCCGACTGGATGGTGGCCCGCGCGCGGTGGCGCTTCCCCTGAGTCTGCTTTTGCCTACATAATTCCTTCGATGGTTTCCTCAGCCTCCAGGCACTTACCTTCTTTGCGACAAGCTGCAAACCATATTCGTTCACTTCGCTTGCGGTTCAGACTGCAGATCATCGAGAGTCGTCTGCAGATCATCGACATGTTTCTCGGCCCATGCTATATGGAGGAGTCTGGATTCTCCCTGACAAGGAACTGGCGTGCTTTGTATGAAATAGCTGTACTACTCGTCCATCAGGATCGAATTGGCATCACGGACAGCGCTTTGAGGATGTGAAATCTTCAATTTGGACTTGCACGAAATGCAGCGGCGGCAGACTCGGAGACGTTTCCCAGATCGATACTTATCGGTTCAGGGGTGAATCGAGGGAGTGTATCTTGCATTGCGCTTCTGTCATGACTTCCATAGCTGCTAGCAAATTATCGACTTGAGCCTCCTCTCCACGACGAATCAGGCTATGCAAAGGACGAACCGTATGTGAAAGTGCAACCCCTCATCCCGTATAAAAGGACGCCTTTTCGTTGTCCTTAGTCCAGACTCTATCATGGACCAAAACGAAGGAAATACACCGGCTGGCGCTCATAATCCCGTCAAGGTCGTCGATTTCGGGCCATTCTTGGATGGATCTGACAGACAGGGTGTCGCCGATGCTATCCTGGAATCCTTCAAGTCCTCTGGCTTCGTCTATCTCGCGAACCATGGGCTTCCCCACGACAAGGTGGCCGCAATGTTTGAATGGGTACGTCGTCCGACTATTCTAGACACATGGAACTAATATTCACGACGCATTCTAGTCTAAACAACTCTTTGACCTTCCTTTGGAAATCAAGCAACTGGCTCCGCATCCCGAGTCAGGCGCGTACTGTAAAGGTACACTCCGTCTGCTCTCTGTTATCACAGCCCGGGATAATTCAAATGCCTGCCCACAGGATATTCGGCACTTGGAAGAGAGACCGTACGGAAGCGCACCCACAACGATCGCGAGGGATCTGCGTTTATGGCCAGGAACGATGCTGCCAAGGCCACGACGGCTGGGGACAGCGTGCCAAACGTACAGCGCGATATCAAAGAGAGTTTCGAAGTTGGACGCGCAGATGATGAGGGAATACCTAATATATGGTACCCCGACGGTATTCTTCCCGGATTCAAGGAGGCATGCCTCGATTTCTATTCGGTATGTGGACGTGGTTCGCATGGTGTATGGTGGTTTTCAACGATGATATTGATCTCTCATTGTGTAGACCATGGATGAACTTCAAGGAAAGATCTTGAAGGCGCTTGCGTTAGGTTTTGGGTTATCGGAGGAGTATTTCCTGAAATTTCACTTGAATTCGGATCACTCGTTGAGAATGCTCCATTACCCAAGGTATGGGAATCTTGAGAGATACGAATGAATGAATCGCACTTTCTGATATCTGTAATTGTATCAGCGTCTCTGCAGACGTCTTGGAAGACGAGGAGGCATCGCGTATTCCCGCTCATTCGGATTATGGGACTATAACTGTAAGCATCACGATTCACAACAAATAATGGCATACATATTCAACACATGTCTTTATTTCAAAAATTCAATTACAGCTGCTACTCCAAGACGACGTTGGTGGCCTCGAGGTGGAAGACGCAGATCATCATGGAACCTTCATTGTACGTAATTCCAAAGCATATCTGCCTCCCTCCGTGTTCTTAGCTCTCGCTTTTTGTCAAGCCTGTTATACCCATACCGGATGCTATCCTCGTCAATGCAGGCGATTTTCTCATGAGATGTACGGCTCACTGACTGCTATCATCTATGTGGGATGGGTTTGCGCTGACGACCTCTCTTTGTCCTGTCCACAGGGTCGAATGACACGATTCAGAGTACGGTCCACCGTGTACGGGCTCCGCCTGCAAGATGTGTAGAAGGAGCCAGCGGGAAGATGATCCCTGCGCGCTATTCGATACCATTCGTGAGTCTGCTGGTGCCAAGTGCGGACATCCAAACACGCTAACACGTTTGTCTGCCTGGCGTTCTCGGTGCAGTTCTCCAGAGCGGTTAGTGATTCTCCTCACGTCTACAACAACGGTTGATGAATTTTCTCTGGAACAGGATTTGGCGGCAGTTGTAGATTGTGTTCCTGGTACTTGGTCTGAAGCCCGCCCGAAGCGCTATTCGCCGATATCTGTTTGTGTTTTCTCCTTTTCGCCGCTTCTTGCTAGCGCTGAACCCAATGCAGGCAGGAGAGTATATGAAGGCTCGATTGGTTGCAAATTATTAGTATATGGCTCGGTGGTATAGTGATGAAGATTACGGTAAAAATCTGTGTCCGATAAACCCGTGTATCAAATCTTGCCCTCCCTCGCAGTTGATGATGAATTTAAAGTGTATGGATTTGATACGAATTCGAAGGCCGAGGCTGGAGAACACAAGGGCGCTTCCGATGTTACCCAGTAGGCCGACTATGAGATGGTCATGGCACGAGCGGTGATGGTGAATAAATCAATAGCAAGACTGGGATAGGGTGTAGTCGACGCCCGCGATTGGAAGATCTAGTCCGAGAAGGATTCCAAAGGCGATGTCGAATAATATATGATCCGTATGTCCTTGCGGCTGATAAAACATAGCCTCCCAGATATCGGACAAAACGAGATCTGGCGGCGTTCAGTCCCAGTCATTTGCCCGTGGGATAGAAAGAACGTGCGGTGAATATCATCTGGCAAAGAGCTTCCTGCATGAAGCACAGCCCCGTTGATGCCCCATGTGAAAATGGAAATATCGTTGCCACAGATTCGGTAGGGACTGATGGTCATGGATGGTCGTTGAAGGATGCTGAAGGAGCCTTCTGAACGGAGAGGGATTGTAGGTAGGTCGAGGTCGTCGATGTCGATCTTGAACCTGTGGAATACCTGGCTGCTAGAGGGGCCATCCGAAAAAAAGTCAAACCAAAGCGGCTGCGAGCTTCCAGTGTACCAGTCGCAGAGCCCTGCGCAATGGTCGGGAGATCCGAAATCGGTAGGGTAGAGTATCCGTGTCCGCGGTTGGGTAACAGCTTCAGGTTCACGGGCTGGACACTCGCCCATGACATCGTCAGAAAGCGAAGGGATGTCCCAGATGGAGAGGTTGTCATCCTCGATCAGGATTATACATTTATTCGTTGCTAAAATCTGTCAAAGTTTGTAAATGAGTGCGTGGCGGTGCATCATGGTCATACCTGTTTGAAAGTATATGGATTTCCCGTATTCCAAGTTGCCCAGCCGTGGGTGACGAAATTCCAGATCTTGATAATGGGGCCACACACAAGTATGAGAAGGTCTCCAACCACCGAGGTAAAATGCAGGTAATATTGAGTCTGGACAGTTAGGGCTGCTAGTTTCTGCAGCTTGGCATCGGGTTTCCATGGAAATATCTCGAAGACTTCGAAACTACGACTGTAAAGTATATCAAAAATTTAATAGGGGAAGAATTTGGGCTCTATGAAGGCTCACCTTTTATTTTCGAAATCTTGGCGCGACGTGATAATTCTGAGGCCTTCGCCATCAAGTGACGGGTGGGTCGAAAACCACTGGCCTTTCGATGAAATTTCCGCAATTGGCTCTGATTTTGGCTTTGCGATCCCAACGATGCCTAGGTCCCAAACATGTATATGGCCTTGAATTAGCGTAACTAAAAAGCGCCCTCCTGGGACAAGATATAGTTGTTCAATAATACGCGGAAAAGTGCGTTGTTTCCATAAGTCATCCGGAAATTGGAGGGTACGCATTAGAGATGGAGGTGTGAAGTCATTCTCTTCCTCATGTTTCCTAATATAACGGCTCCATCGTTCGGGATTCGACGCGGCGTGCTCCAGCTCTGGGATGGACATATCTGCGACGGGATACGAGTGGAGATAGACAGTGTTTTCCAGACACATTCTTGTCAAGGCGTTTATCCAAACGATGCGCTGATGTGTGGCGTCCTGAAGAGTTTTACAAGTCTATAGACATGGATTGTTCGACATTTGTCAGTGACGCGCTCTGCCATAAAGTCAAATGGGTGCTTGATGGACACACCTTCCTGAGGGAGAGGATATCTGAAGGTTGAAGGTGCTGAAGCACTAATATATGTATGTCCAATGTCATAGAGATAAACGTCGAGGTTGGTTGCGTGTCATGGCTAGCAGGTTCAATTGTAGTAGCCATTAGTTCTACGGGCGTCGGGGCTAATGCAACCAGAAGAAAAATGCGGATGGTTCAGTTCAAAATTGGACGTTATGTGTTGGTTACGGCTTGAGTGACACAGGATCATGATGCCATCGCCATCAAATCGCCATCTACTCTTCCAGTTGTTTGGTACGCAAGGATTCAGAAAACAATACACTTACGTCGACGAAACTCGAATCACTGCTGGGGGCCAACTATTATTAAGGATGAAAAACGCATCGAAAACGGGTTTATATTTAGTTAAAATAAATACAGTATTAAATATAGTGTTTTTGAACAATTGCGAGCAGTGAAAAAGACAATAGGAATCAGAATCGAACTTAAAATTCGGCTCAAATTCTGAATAGTGCAGATTCTTGTCTTTTTTGGTGATTTTTTGACCCTCAAAATGCGATCAAATCTTGGGGTTCTATCCTGCTATTGTTCTGATTTTGTAAATGGGAAAACACAGTGTATTGAGCGATGAAAAATCCTTTGTGAATGCTTAATTTAGAAATGGGCAAAATTTCGGCATTTGGACACATTTTGGATGCATTTTGGATGCGTTTTTCATCGGTTTCTCATTGGTTTTTCATCCCCAAAAATGTCATCAAAATTTGGGATCCTACAAGCTGAAAAACCCATTAACCTTCGCCGGGATGGCTTTTGCAAAGGTTAACGGGTTTTTCAGCTTGTAGAATTCCAAATTTTGATGACATTTTTGGGGATGAAAAACCAATGAGAAACCGATGAAAAACGCATCCAAAATGCATCCAAAATGTGTCCAAATGCCGAAATTTTGCCCATTTCTAAATTAAGCATTCACAAAGGATTTTTCATCGCTCAATACACTGTGTTTTCCCATTTACAAGATCAGAACAATAGCAGGATAGAACCCCAAGATTTGATCGCATTTTGAGGGTCAAAAAATCACCAAAAAAGACAAGAATCTGCACTATTCAGAATTTGAGCCGAATTTTAAGTTCGATTCTGATTCCTATTGTCTTTTTCACTGCTCGCAATTGTTCAAAAACACTATATTTAATACTGTATTAATTTTAACTAAATATAAACCCGTTTTCGATGCGTTTTTCATCCTTAATAATAGTTGGCCCCCAGCAGTGAATGCAACTCGAACATTGCTCGAACGACTCGAACGTCACCGACATCGACCGTTCACTTGGGCACGAAGCTTATCGAACTTGGGCATAATTTGTTTTGCGAGGATCTTTTTGATCTCCTGTACCTAGGACGGGCTCTTGGTTGTTTTCCCCTAGTTCGAAAGTTGTCTCGTCTACGAATCCCGATACCCGCGCGTGAGCTCGAGCTGCGCTCAGCGGCTGTGCACCTGCGATATCTGGAGCTTGTCTGGTCCTGGATCATTCTGACTCGCTTGATCCCCGAGCTGGCAGATGCACGAACGCGCCTCCTTTTCACTGGGATATAATTCATTGGGTGGATCTGGGAAGGTTATCATTTCTGGAACACCATGCTGTGGACAGGGGAGCTTAATGAGCCGCGCTGGATTAGTGACTAGCAAGTTGCGGAGTATGGAAATGTAGTCACCATGCTGAAAGCATTGGTCCCCCACATCCACTTTTAACCATAAAAGGAATGTTGGTACGAACGGGATCAATCAACAGATGCAAACAGTAGCTTGACCGACGAACTACCACAAATGTTGTGTCGAAATCTGAGAAACTTATTGACATTTGTTGTGCAAAGGCTTCGGCTCGTGATGCAAAACCTCATATGCCGCTGCCTCCCCACCAAGTCCCCACTGCTCCCCGGGCCAGTGCGTCCCTTCTTCAGAACTTACTGGCGCAAAATAATTAGTAGTTCTGCCACATAATAAATTGCCTGAAAATTTTTTGTGCATATAAGTAATAATCAGACTTTTAATGTCAGTCTAGGATTGGTCTAGGATCTAGTCAAGATCTAGTAATCTGACCACTTGATCTTGGATCTTGGCCCACAACATTTTATATAGGCATCCCAAGACCAAGCATGGCGGGTATGGCCGCCAGCGAGGTCTGCCAACATGAAATGTCTATGCTTCTTAACAGTACAAGTGATAATCAATAGTTCTAATGTAAAATTCAATCATATTGATTATGATGAACCTGAATGTTATACCGTACATAAGGATTAGAATGAAATTTATTATGGCAATTTCTTGATTAAATAGAAAGCAAGCATGGTGTCGAGGAGACCGAAGGTCGACCTTTTTATATCAGTCAAAGGTGTATTAGAGCAAGCCTGAATTGTGATAATAAACATTGTCAGAAAGGAGTGCTCAAACACTACTTGTATGTAAAAATGTCTACAAGTGGGGAATGAATGTGGTCCATTCAATGGTTTGGAGGGCGGAAGAAGGCAGTGAGCGGAGTTCAGTGAGGGAGATTATAAGAAGTATGATGTGTGCAATGGGATAGAGAATTGATAGAGAAGGCCTCCAATGAGCGTCGGAATGCCGAAGATCATAAGCAAAATGTCTTGATCAATGAATTCAGCATAGGCAAAGAATCCCATAAATATGGGTTCGGCAGTTATGATAGTTGCAGAAACCCCCCACAGCCACATTTCTTGACGCGATGAAAAGTCGAGAAACCAGCTGGGGATCAGATGCACAGAACCAAAGAGGGCGCCTATTGCCGCAGTGGCATATGCTGTTTCGTACCCACGAATGTTCCCTGCTGAGTAGAACATTCCTACCCGCATCTTGGTCACTGTAGCGTCTCCTATCATCTTCAACAACGGCAGAAGAAGCGCGTGAAGTATTCGGGAAGGTAGGCGCCAGAGAAGCCTTGGAGAGTGGGCATGTTCCTCCATTTCTTGGCGTAATTTGCGTCGCAGCCAGCTCTCTATTCCGGGTGCGGCCTGTCGTAACAGTGGATTTGACTTGTTATCTGCTTCTCCGGATGTGCCATTACCCATGGTGCTTGATTCAACGGAACCCTCGCTTGTATATTTTTTTCTTTCGAGAAATACCGGTCGGCAAACATTTTGAGGCTTGTCCCACCATAGACTGTAGGTAATAACATTGAGCATTGCGAATCCCAGCGTTACGACTTCGAGTTCTGTGACTGGGAGTCGTTGCGACCATCGCGCAATGCATTGCACGACGAACCAGGTTGTTTGTAAGATAATAAACAGCTTTGAGATGGGGTCGCCTTTGCTTCGATCTTTGATGTCTTCTTCAGTGATTCTTGGTGGATCGATCACTTTTTGCTGTATATTCCATATGAGTTCTCTCTTGTTTTTGACAGTCCCTCGGGTATCATTAACAAGTGTCTGAATTGGTCTTCCGCTTTCACAGAGCATAAAGCCACCCATCTGAAGAAAGAATCCATGCGCCACTGTCCATTGTGGCCCCTTGCCTTCTTTCAACGGTAGCGGTAAAGGAGAATCTTGAAAGACTTCACAGATGGTAACAAAAATGGCCTGAAACCATCCTTTGAACTTTTCCAACGGGGTCATTTGTCTTGATTCCAGCAATAAACCATTGATATCTGTGACATATCAAGTGGTAAGTAAATCGTCCTTCACTTAGAAAATTCAAAGACCTTTGTTATACTTGTCCATAATATTTCTCGCAGCCATACGCTGATTCATTGCCCAATAGGTCATCAACTCCGGAGCTAACAAGGCACCTATCGTGATTGTCACCCGGCGCTTGAAGCACGTCCACCCAGAATCCGTTACTGCAGGAATATTTGGATGGACGGCGGACCAGGTGCACGCGAAGCCAAGCAGCTGATGACGATGTCGTTCACGCTGCGCTGACCGAAGTGGCCCTGGGGATCGCGGATATCGAGCGCAGGAAATGGATTGGGGGGTTCTGATGGCGAAGGGAGAGGGATGCTATGCAAGGTGCGAATTACTGTGAAGAGGAAAATGATGATGAGCATGTCGGTAGCCTTCTTGTAAAGGCGTCGACGTAGACTCCAGCTATATAAGTATCCTCGAATGTTGGTGATTGTGAGGCTCGGGTTTGAATTCGTCCAGTCCTCGTCGTCCTGGCTGAAGGCGATAGTCGACAGCGGAATGCTGTGTGCGGCCCGATAGCATCGCAATATAATGTAGACGCTGCCATGTATATTTAGCCTTATCAATGCTTGTCTTTTAGCGCCAAGGACAGGACAAGCGCTGACAAACTTGCTGATTTTTGGCTCCGAGTATTATGGGGAAATGAGACTCAAAGGTATAAGATAAATCTGGAAGTGGTTGGTGCTCGGCGTATGAGAGTGACAGCACATATGTAACTTCTCCTTCCACACCTCATCACTAGAACCCTCGAACAGATGCTCTCCGCCGTTGTCATATACCAAATTATACGCATAGATTTGACTCATGACCGGCATATAAAACAAACATCCAAAATACTCATATGTAAAAGGGTAGCTAAATATGTGGAATAAAAGAAGTCCATTCGATCGTTTGAAGGGCAGCAGGAGATAGCGAGCGAAGGGATGTGAGGGAAATTGACAAGAGTACGATGCGGGAAATGAAGTATAAAGGTAACATCATAAACAAGAAAGTCCTGAAGGTGCTCTCCCAAGATGATTTTTTACGATAAAAATATTCCCAGAGGTTTAAGAATATAGGTCCCACCGTGATGACAGTCGCAGAAGCCCGCCAAAGCCACATCTCTGGCACGGATGCAAAATCGAGAAACCAGCTCGGGATCAGATGCACTAACCCGAAGTGGACGCCGATAATTGTAGTCATCCCGTACACCGTCCTATCTTCCAGCGCGCGAGAGTAGAACATCGCCACACGTAGATCTCCCGGTTCCAGATGCGGGTGGTCGTGGTCTACGACCTTGCCTAGGAGACGAAGCATGCCCTCGCTGAAGCGGAAGGGTATAATGTAAAGACCCATCCAGACCGGCGCAGAGGAGCCATGCTTAGACTTCTCAACGTATTCATGAACCTTGTGGTGTATATCGCGTTCCGACTTGGCATTATCTGGAATCGAGGCCTCAGAATCCGCACGAAGATGAGCTACAGTTATTTTTGGCTCTTGGGCGCTCGAATAGCCAGAGATCTCGCGAATTTCGCATTGTATATCGCTTTCCGGCTTGGAATTTTTGGGAATCGAGGTCTTCTCCGAGTCCGCTTGAACCACAGCCATTTCTGTTTCTTTCGTGCTCGAATTGTCAAATATTTCTCGTGGAATTCGGCGCTTAATTTCAAGAAACACTGGTCGGTCAACGTTTTGAGGCTTATGCCACCATAAACCATAGGTAATGCCATTGAGCATCGCGAAACCCAACGTGACGACTTCGAGTTCGGTGACAGGAAGATGGCTGAACCATCGCGTGATACACTGGGCAATGAACCACGTCGTTTGCAAGATAATCAGCGTTTTCGAAATGGCGTCGTTCTTGCTGCGGTCTTGAATGTCCTCTTCCGTGATGAGTGGTCGATCAACTTGAATAATTCTATTCTCCATGTTCCAGCTGATGCCATGCTCTTCCCAATAGACGTTTAGTGTCTGGACTGGTCGGCCTCCTTCAGACAGCATGAAGCCTCCCATCTGAAAGAAGAAACTGTGCGCGAGAGTCCATCGTGGTACGTCATCGGCCTTCCGTATGGGCGGCAGAGGGGAGTTTCGAAATCTTGCACGTATACTGCCAATAACAGAAACGGGCTCCTGTGTTTCTTGGCCAAGTTCGTCTGCGCAATTCATATATAAGCCATTCGTGCTTCTCTTGCTCAAAATAATATATGAAGCCCACCTGTCGCCAGACTCGCATTGTAAATATTCGCAATCTTCCTCGCGGCCAGACGCTGCCTCAGCGCCCACGCCGTGATCGCCTCGGGCAGGAGCAGGGCGTACACCAGCATCGCGAACTGGCTCTTGCAGCGCGTCCACGCGCCGTCCGTCGTCGCCGGGATATTCGGGTGCACCGCGGACCATGTGCACGCGAGGATGGTCGTGGAACAGCTGAGGAGGATGTCGCTGACGGCGCGCGCGCCGAGGTGGGCTTGCGTGTCGCGCGTGTCGAGAGCGAGACAGGCAGCAGGGGTGTCGGGCGGCGGGGACAGCGGGACGCTGTGGAGGGTGCGTATCAACGCGAAGAAAAGCAGGATAATGAGCATGGGGCTCCTAGATGTATTGATAGGTGGATATCGTGTAGAGCAGTGGGTCTGCAGGGGGAGAAGTACTTCTCTAGACCGAATCTGCACTAGTTATATCTTCAGTTATTGCTCGAATTCGTGCGTTGCTAACTTCCACGTATACAGCTGTGCCTATCTTGGCTGCAGAGCGCTGCAGGACGACTGAACTGGATGCGCTAAACATAGGTGTTCTGAGGCATAGCTTTGATCTTCACATCCCAGGATTAAGACGAGGAAAGATGGTATGCTAAACAGCAGCAATGGATCGCTCGACTCGGAATTTTGAAGAGTCATGTATGTGTTTTGTGACCTGCACAATATCAATAACGACGCGCGGATAGATATGCTTATGGTATACTCGATTCCACAGTTTGCCTGCGAATAGCCAATTGTATTATGATACATGGAAAACGTGGGTGTGCACCAGCGGCTATTAATGCTTACCTCGTCTCGCGCCATTCTGATTGGATTCCTGTGTTGGGTACCGGTAGACCTTGATGTAAATGTATGCATACCACTGCGAACTTCCACGCAGTGCCACGAAGGAGCCACGACGCTCTGCCAGAACCATTGAGTGCCAAAACCAAATCACCGGTGCAGCCATTTCATTTCAGCGCAGAAGCTTCGGTGACATGGAGTCGCATTTCATTCAACTGCGGCGTTGCTAGTCACTAGTCAGATGGAACTTCGGAAGCACTGCCCTGTTCTTCTTCGTTCGACATTAAGTAGTCTTCTTGCCTATTCTGAGCCTTCCGCATGTCGCCCATATATGTAGCTCCTAGTGCATCAGCAAAACCAGTCATGTCGTCTCCATCAGAAAGTGCCGTGGTATTTACCTGTGGCTCTTGGCAAAAGCGATGTAGATGGTAGTGGCCAGAAAGTTCGACAGAGGAATAGACAAGGAACAGATGCCTTGAAGGTTTTCCGCAAATCAAAGAGTCTTATCGCCGGCCGTCATGTTGAGTGTTTCAGCATGCGTAGACCATCACGGAAGTAGTGCATTTCATACAATACCCCCACAAAACTCAAATCCCAGATCGTCAAAAAGTTTTATCCGATAGCTTGACTGTTTTCATTGAAGGAATGGTAGAAGCACAAGCAAGGAAAGCATCTATCAAATAATCCCAACCACCACTTACTCTGCTTACAGAGCACTGGCACCTGTGCAATAAAAACAGAACGAGATGATTAGAATAACGTGCAGAGTTTGTGTGAATTAGATGACGCACCAGTGATGATATCCACCAGCTCGTTCGTGATTGCGGCTTGGCGACCACGGTTGTATTGCATCTGCAGACTGTTGATCATGTCCTTCGCGTTCTTGGAAGCATTGTCCATGGCATTGCGACTAGAAACAGAAAGCGACGCAGAAATGAGGATTTGAGAAATTAGAATTCCAGAAGGAAGTTGGACGCACCGAGCACTCTGCTCGCAAGCGTGGGCCTCGGTAAGAGCGGCGTAGATGGCGTTGGCCAAAGAGAACTCGGCGAAGTCCTTGGTGGCGTCATCCTCGTTCTCGTAGACCTTGAAAGCGTCTGCGGCACAAAAAAGAGGATTGTTAAAACCCCGACCGCAAATGAGTGCACGCCAATCATTACGTACTGCTCTCCTTGAGGGCCTCCTCGCCCTTGACTTCCATCACAGTAGGCTCGTATGATAGAGCGGAAACGAACTTGTTGTACACGAGCACAACCGAGTCGTACTTGATGTTCTTCTGGATGATCAGGTCGGCAACGGCAGCGGCGTCAGCGAAAGTAGGAATGTCACGGCCGATTTGGTTGAATGTCATTTGGAGGTTGCCACCGACAACGCGGAGGAGCTGGGCCTTGGACTTGTCACCAACGACGACAATGGGTGAGTTGGGATCGACGGTGGCGTCGGTGCCTTCAACACCAGCGAGAGGAGAGTCCGCGACGTTGGCCAGTGCACGACGTGTGGCCTTGGACACAGAGGAGTGAATACCACCGCACAAACCCTTGTCGGAGGAGATGACGATGAACAGCTTGTTGGGGGTGGGCTTGTCGGAAGGAACGTGGGTGAATAGCTCTGCTCGCCGTCCTTTCAACACCACAGTTATGTACATAGCTCCAAACACACGCACCCTTGTTAGCGATACCGTACGCCTTTCCAGCCTCCATGGCCCGCTGGGCCTTGGCGAGCTTGCTGGACGCAATCATTTTCATCGACTAGAGCATCATACAGTCAGCCATACACCGCCTGGGAGACACGGCGCGTCAGACCTTGGTGATTTTCTCGATGTTCTTGACGGACTTGAGACGGAGCTCGATCTCGCGGAGGGTGGCCATGTTCCTGGCGTTGGTGGGGGCGGCGCCGAGCGCCTGGGGCTGCGCAGCGGCGCGGGCGAGGGTACGGCGGGCGAGCATGGTGGAGGACGGGATTTTACGTTTTCTGCGCTGTTGGCAGCAGCCAGGTCGGGCACTCTCGGCTTTGCTCGTGTTTGTTCCCACGCCCGGCGGAGTTTCATTTCATTCATCATCGTCCCTCTGCGAGTCAGATATCGGCAGTGATCTTTACTGACCGTCCACCATGGCGACTGAGGAACCGCTCTTCGACCCCTCGCTCAAGAAGCGCAAGAAAAAGAACGTCGTCTTCATCGAGGACCCCCTAGGGGCCGACGCCGATCCCACCAAACCCGCTCCCGAGACCATCGATGGTACCACCATCAATGGCGAGAGTGTAGATCTCGGACCAACCACCGCCCATGAGCTCATGGCGCAGGAGGCAAAGTCAGAAAAGCAGGATAAGGACTCGGAGGACTTCAAAGCGATGTTTGGAGACATGAAGAAGAAGAAAAAGAAGAAGGAGATCCCTATGGATTTCGTACGTCCATGAATTACATATCGGCTGCTCACAATACTTACATGATATCTAGGGCGAAGACTCCGGTACATCCACACCTATTACCAAGGATGATGGTCCTGCACCAACAACAACAGAAGGGCCGACGATCACCGCCGACGACCTGGACTTCTCCGACATGAAGAAGAAAAAGAAGTCGAGCAAGAAAAAGGCCGCGTTCGATCTCGACGCCTTCGAGAAGGAGCTCACTGAATCCAAGAAGACCTCCAAGGCTGAGGGAGGCGACGAGGAAGAAGAGGAGGGTCCTGAGCCCGATGGCTCGCATCTGGACAACATCGACGAGGAGGAACTGGGTGAAGATCCATTTGCCCAAGGTGGGGATGCGCCAGTAGGACTGGACGCTGGTAACGAGCCCTGGCTAAAGACCGACCGTGATTACACATACCAAGAGGTGCGTGTTTCTGTCCATCTCCGCGTACATCTCTAACATATCTTTTTTTCTGGTATAAAAATAGCTACTGACACGGTTCTACGCCTCACTACACGCCGCCAATCCCTCCCTCCTCTCAAGCGCCTCCAAGAAGCGCTACACCATCGCCCCACCCCAACTCTTCCGCGAAGGCAACAAGAAATCAATCTTTGCCAACGTCACCGATATCTGCAAAAAGATGCATCGTCAAGTACGTTCTTCTTATATCCCTTACTCATAATCGACTTATTCAACACAAATTTTCTATAGCCCGAACACGTCATCCAATACCTCTTCGCCGAAATGGGTACGACTGGAAGTGTCGACGGTGCCGGACGGCTGGTCATCAAAGGTCGTTTCCAACAGAAACAAATCGAGAACGTGCTACGCCGCTACATGGGTACGTTCCCCTCACATCTCCTTCCACGCATCCTGATCCTGACATCTCTTTTCCCTCTTCCCAGTCGAATACGTCACCTGCAAGACCTGCAAATCGCCCGACACCCTCCTCACCAAGGAGAACCGCATCTTCTTCATGGCGTGCGAGTCGTGCGGCTCCAGACGGTCCGTCAACGCCATCAAGAGCGGTTTCCAGGCGCAGGTCGGGAAGCGCAGCAAGAACAAGACGGGCTGAGCGCCCTCTTCCTTGTGTCGCGCTGGCTGGCTTTCCTTCTTCCGTCTCTGTGCCTGTGGGGACGGTGCGAATGGAGTCCGTATACACTATGTCGTCTTTAGATATATATTACTGGTGTGTTTATAGGCAACCGTGAGTGGAAGATGGCGCTGTTGGTTTACTTAGAGCATCGCGTGTTGGATATGCGCAAATCCACTTATTTTCTCTTTTTCCATCGTTCAGGAATGACGTTTATGATCCCTCCATTCATTGAAATTTGAAAGCCGTTTGTATGAGTTAGGCTGTCGCGCGCCGTCAGCGCTGCCTAGCCATCTATCGTCGCTACTTATCGTTGGTTGGGAGACTTACCTATATAGAATTGGGGACATCCCTGTTGCTTGTTAACGCCTCCTTGGCTCAGTTGGTTAGAGCGCAGGTCTCATAGCAATATGAATAACACTCGTGTTATGCAATCCTGAGGTCGCAAGTTCGAACCTTGCAGGGGGCATTCACAATTGGATTATTTCAATTTTGCAAATTTTAGCTTTTGCTGCTTGCATGAAATCATGAACTTTTTACATGAGACTGCAGGCATATACGACTGAGTTGGCCTGAAAGCGTGAAAAGGCTTTATACCGGATAGGTAACGACAACCATATCCGCGGAAGTCGCACACCAAGATTCTGGATTCATGCCGGACATCCTTCTGATATCATATAGAAATTATATCCTAGATCATAGTACATACGCATATGTATAGTGATTGCATGGTTTATGAATACTTGTTTGTGCATACGCCCTGGAAGCAGAATGTCGAAGGCAAAGAAGAGCAGGAGAAAGCAGTAGAAAGCAAAAATGACACAAAAAAACAAAGCAAAGCAACAGTCATGAAAAGAGCACATTCCAAATGTCCAACTTATAAATTAATGTCCCAACACTTTCCTCGTATTCACCGTGATCAGCCACGCCGATGCGGTGCACAACCCCACAGCCAGGAGGACAAGAGCATAGCACAATGCATATCGGCAGCGCTGAATCCACGGATCGAACATCCTCCTGCCATTCTCCGGCCGCCCCCGCACCTCCGACAGCTTCACCCCATACAGCAGATCGAGCACCCTATTCGGCTTCCCGAGCACGCGCAACATAGCCCTGCCTCCCCGCCCGAACACCGACGTCGTGGGCGGCGGCGGGCGCGCGCCCAGGGACATGGACGAGTCCTGCGACGTCCCGGGCGGGCGCGCGACGAACGGGTACCCGAACGAGATGCCGCGCATCGAGCGCTTCGGGTCGTTCAGGCGCATGCGCCCGTCGTCCGTGTGCTGCTTCTCCGCCACCCACCGCGGGAGCGCGGGGTACACCTGCCCCGCGCGCGCCTTCTGCGCCGCGGAGGCCGACCCGCTCCTGCGCTTGCCCCGCCGGCGCTGCGCGTTTGCGGCGGTCGCGTTGAGGTTGGGGTTGGGGCTGCCTGTGGGCGTTGTGGTGGGCGCGGCGCCGTCGCCCTGGTTGGATGCGGCGCTGTCGCCGCTAGCCCGCGCGGCCTTCTTCAGCTTGTTGGGTCGGCGCTCAGCGCGTGAACGTATACCACAACATCCCGAAAAACGGCTCGACAGCGCACCGAAGAAGCCTGCAATGCTCCATCCTGAACGCCAGAAGTACCACTCCCATACACTCACACGCGGAGGCAGCTCGCCTGCGTTGGTGAAGTGCCACCCGCCGATGAGCCAGAGCACTGGGAAGATGAAGCCCAGCCAGAACGTCCAAAAGGCAGGCGTCAGATTCAACGTGGCGGAGAGAAACGACGGAGACGATGGCCGGAAGGGCCAGCGGGTGCTGTGGTCTTTCGCGCTGAACGTCGTGGGTGATGAGACCACAAGCTCGGGAGAAGGAGGGGCGTGCCCGTCGATATTCCACCGTCGGAAGATGCCTGATTCGCCTATGGATCTTATTGGGCTAAGAATGCGTGCGCTGGCGCCTTCTGCAGGGCCGGCGTCAGACCTCAACGATCCGTGGGATGCTGAGCGGGCAGGATCAGAGGGCGTTCCTCGGCCGTGCTCGTCCTTGTTCGAATTGATAGTGGCGAGTTCCATCCCCAGCTCGGGGTCATGGTTGGCGTCCTCGTTGGTGCCGGCAGTGACAAAGCTGTCCGCATGGAGAGATTCACGCTCGTATTCCTCGTCGTCCTCTTCTTCATCTACCTCGTCGACGTCTATGTCGTAGCCAGCATCTCCGTCACCCCCATGCTCGCTATCATCTTCATACTCGTATTCCTTGAGCTCTTCGTCTTCGCCATGGTGTCCTTCATCGCTATGTATCACTGGCATCCGGTCGACCTCTGCGAGGCCCTTGCGCAACGTGCTGCCCGCTTTCGATGCCCTGTCCCTCGGTACATCCGCACCGACCTGCGAAAAGCGCAGATCAAGCGGCGGAATCGCAGGAAGCGATGGAATCTTCGGCAGACCGAGCGTCGGCGCAGCAATCATCGCAGAAGGCGGCACCTGGATGCCCTGGCCAGCAGGGGGCGCTTGCATGCCAGCCGTGATCCCACTGAGGATGCTCGGCGACGTGGGCGTCTGACCCAGCGTCGACGTCGGCGTGTACATCGTGCCCGTACTGGTTCCCGTTGTACCTGCGGATGTCGGTGTCTGGATGACTTCTCGTGCGCTTGAGTTTGCGTTGGTCGCCGGTGTGTTGGTCGAGGAAGAGCGCGGCACGGAAGTCATCAGATGCGCTACGGCGACGGGCCGCGCTTGCACTTGGCCGGCTCCAGGTTGAGTGGGTGTCTGAGATTGCGAGCTAGGTTGGCATTGAACTAGTGTTGACGCGGTTGGAGCTGATTGAGACTGCGAATCAGACTTGGATGACGACTGCGAGACAGTGCGGTTCAGGTGTCGTGTCAAAAAAGGCGAGGCATATACAGGCGATGGTCCTGTAGATGGACATAACTAATGAGTGAAGGATTTCGCCATCGATCAAGATATGCGAGCGTACGCGTAATTTCGGAAGGGCTCCCATTCAACTGCCCCATCGAAGCCGACCCAGCTCGGCTCAAGCTGACCATATTTCCATTGATCGTTCCAATAGACCCTCCGGACCCCGTTCGTACAGAGCCCGTCCTGGTCTTCAAGGACTCCTTCTCCCCCATCTCGGCTGCGGCTGCGTCTTCCGTTCCGTGTAATAGCGCTGCGCCCAATTCCCCGAGACTCTCCGCGCCGGGACTCGCCTTCCCAGTGCTGGAGCTCGCGTTTTTGGCTCGGGCATACCGCAATGACGCCGCACGCGATGACGATTCCAGCACTGGCGAGAAATAATCTTGTTCCGCAATAGGCGAGAGCTGCTTGGCCAGGGGGTAGTTGTACGCCTGCTTATACACGTCGGTGTCAACGCTGACCGCCACGGGTTGTGCACCAGGCGCGAGAGCGAGGGGAGGTGCGCCGTGCGATGGATGTGTTAGGCGCTGATCCACGGGTGGGGGGCGCGCTTGCGCCTGGGCGGGGTGCGAAAAGTGTCGCGTAGAGGATCCAGCACCCGTCTGCAGAGAGGGCATGCTCTGTGCGTTGTGGAGCTGCAGTTTGAGGGCCCAGCGTGATTTTGGCATCGTGCTTCCATTTCCGTTTGTTGATTTAGAAGCAGAAGACAGGGAGGCCGTGCTCGTCGATCGCGGCGGAACTGGGAAGTAGAAACCTTCATCGGAGTCCGAATCGAAGGGTGAAGTGTATAACTCGCCCCCATCGTCGTGTTCCTCATGGTCCGAATGGAGCACGTCCGGCCGACTATCGGATCGACGCGTTGGGGGCCGTTGGGCAGTGCCAGGGATATTGCTGACGACGCTGGCCGGTGCAGTCACATATCCGGAGTAGGGATATGATTCCTGCGATACGACGTCCGTGGATGTGTTCCTGTGGCTGCTGTATCTCGGAGGGGACTGCTTGGAGGCATCAGGTCAGCACGTTCACAGAATTTCATTTCGAGCAATTTCACGCACGGTATCCTCCTCGTTTTCGTCATCACTTCCCACCGGAATGAACGCCTCGCTATCTAGCCTCACCACGGCTGGGGGCGCGTAGGTGGCTTGCGTCGCAGCCTGCGCAGGAGGGCGATCGCCTAGCCTCCTCGGTTTCTCTGGCTCGTACCAGGCATTGCTCCCTCCAGCCACTTGGGGAGGTTGCGCACGACTAGGCCGATGGGCCGCGCCACCGTACGTCGCGCCGGTTGGTACCCCCGTTCCTCCAGAAGGGCCGCTGTACTCGTCTAGACCCGTCAGCGAGTTCGCTACAGCTCGTGGAATAGGATAGCTGATAGTCATGGAAGGCGGGCCGCTCGCTGGGGCACGCGCGGTGGTGGTGGAGATGGATGGGCGCCGCGTGGAGGACTCTGTGACCGGCCATGGCAAGTTGAGGCTCCTGTTGAGAGAGGATGCATCGTCTGCTGTGTCTTCATGGGCTGGCGCGCTGCTGGTAAGCCGCAAGCGGGAGAGGAAAGCGAACATGGGATAGATACGAAAAGGTAGTAGATGGAGTGTATTCGAGTATGTTCCTGTATTTTTTTATTGCGTGACGATATATTGCCGCTAGTTTGGGAGCTCGAGATAGTGATCGTCCCTCCTGCGGAGTAGTCGACGAGATAGTTTAAGGGGAGGGGAAGAGCGGGGGGATGGAAAGACTTCAGGGAAGGGATGAAGTGAAGATCCGGTGAGGTGCCTGCGTGAAGCTGCTCCCTACTTTGAGTCTGCTTGCCTGACGGTCGCTTGCGGGCTAAGTTTCGGACATGTTGCGTACACAAGGCTCGGAGATGGGGGATGCGACGCACGCTTCTTCGAAGTGCCAATGAATGGGTGCAAAAACCCAGGCAAGCCAAACGAAAGCTTCGCTGTCTTCTATGAACTGGTGTCACCTTGAAGGTAGGTGGTCACAGCGTATCTGAAGCAAAGAATATCCTCAGCCCATCGCCTTTCGTATGGATTAGTTTATTATGCTGATCACATCTTCACATCACGACGCGCAAGCAGGAAGCCTCGAGGCTGTGGAACGGCAGGTCCTGTCAGAGGGCTGCTAATCAGCATGCTCGTTTTGTTTACGGAAGGCGAGAAATTAAGTACTCAGAGTGGGCGATAAGTTAAACCGCCGAGTGCCCCAGACGGCGTGTCTTGAGATAAGCAACTTCGTGTCTTCAGCTCTGATAAATTTGCCGCGGAAGTGGGGTATGTGTAAGTTTATCCCTCACAATCATGTTTGATATTGACTTTAATCGAATAAGTAACAATCTTGAAGGAAAGACGATTATACGCACACATTTCGATGTTGGATACACGCATTGACAGAGGAAGCCGCAAACCTACATTCGACATTGTGATGATGCGTTCTTGGAAGAGACAGACACGACCAAGACACGACCAGGACGGCTCACGGCGCAGTCACGGCGCCAAAAGCAGTAGGATGCTCACGCGCACGTGATGCCCGGATTCAGCCGAGGCAGGCGTCTGCCTCTTCCGTCAACGAAGTCCTTGCTTGAAGTTATACACAAGCTTTATGACCCGCCGCTACGCGTCGGTCGGTTCGCTTCGCTCACCAACCTGCTTCGCTCTGGGCCAACAGCTTGCCGGGGGCTGCGCCCCCTGGACCCCCGCTTGTCGGCGCTTTGCGCCTCCGCGCTGTGGACTTTAAAAAAAATTAAAGATGTGACTATATTTATTTAAAATTGATTTATTTAGACAAACTTGAAAGAAAAAAAATATAAAATCTAATCAATAATAACTTCTGGATATACTATATTTTTTGTACTTGTTGTTTGTGAATCTGCATCCCATATTGCTTTGATATTGTGAACAGAAGTCACTCGAGAGACAGCTACATATAATTGTCCATGTGCAAAAACAGAATTGCATAAGTTTAATCCAACATGCTTTACTGATTGGCCTTGTGATTTGTTGATTGTCATTGCAAAGGATAGCCGGACGGGAAACTGCCTTCGACAAAATTCAAATGGGACTTGAGTGTCGTGGGTGTTAGACTGATCCGTGGAATAAATATTGTTTGTCCAGCTTGCTCTCCTGTTAACAACCGCACTTCCAAAACCCGGTTCCGCATTCTTGTAATAATTCCTCGTGAACCATTACAGACTCCTTCACTGGCATTGAGATTGCGCAAAATCATGATTGGACATCCCACTTTGAGTATAAGCTTTGCCAAAGGTAGACCGGAGCAATTGATTGTGTTGAGATATTCCACTGGATACAACAAAGGACCTTCTGCTCCATTTCCCTGGTTATTGAGAATAGAATCTGCACTATGGAAGGTTTGTGCATTTCCCGGAAAGTTTTCAAGAATAGTGCGATTGATTTCATCCACTCATCATTCCGACTGCAGAGAATAGTCCGCTCAGCATAATATTGGTCACTTTGGCCAGTAGCACGATGGACGCCAGGATAGATATTATTGATAAGGGATGCCACAGTATTTTCTGCACACTTGAAGTGATCCGGAAGAATAATATTATCATTCTCATCAGTGTGTTTTCCATGTCCAAGATCCAACTGCCATTGTGCAAAGAGTCTTTCAGGTTCCAAAGCAGTATTGAGCCGCATGTTTTCAGTCAATCGTAAGACTGTAATAGATTGCCAAAGCCTGGAGCGCTGCATACAGGCACCAACAATTTCAGCACGTGATCCTTTGATAATAACTGGCAAACACTGCTTGAAATCTCCACCATAGACAAATGGAATCCCTCCAAACTTCTGGTCACAATTGCGAATATCACGGAAAGTGCAATCAACAGCTTCATGGATATGACGGTGTTGCATTGGTGCCTCATCCCAAATCACCAAATCAGTAATCCGGATCAGTTCAGCCAAATTGGTGTTTTTTCCAATATTGCATGTTGATGTTTCATGAACTTTGATTGGAATTTTGAAGAGGGAATGAGCAGTCCGACCACCAATGAGAAGCAAAGCCGCAATTCCTGATGATGCCACACAAAGGACAATTTTCCCTTTGCCACGCAAATAATGACATAGGGTATTATACACATATGTCTTTCCTGTTCCACCTGGTCCATGTAGAAAAAAGCATTCTCCCGTTTTATTTGTAACAGCCTCCACAATTTTGTCAAAGGCTGAACGCTGGCCTTCATTCAAAGTTTCCATGCGCTGAGCTGCCAATGCCTCTTCATGAGCCATATCATAATTCCGTTGTTCCGCAATAAGACGATTTCCCACCAAAGCATCCCAGTTTTCCTGTGGCTGTGGCATGGTTGGCCAATCCTGGAGAGATTTGTTGGTTGTGTGAAGGAGACGATCAATCAGGTAGAGTCCATAATCAAAGACCTGTTCTGGTGTGGGATCTCTGCGAATATTGCCATTATGAAGTGCATAGCGCAAATCATCACAAATTTTATCATGGAATTGGAGCCACAAAGCCAAAGGATCTGCAGGTGCATTTTCCCGAAGAATAGTGACAAATAAATTCCGGAGTTGATGCCCACTTGCCATTTCTCCTGCCTCTGCCAGACATTGAATCCACTCATTGTCATCTTCCAGAAGCCCTAACCTAACACAGGCTTCCCGGAAAGTATCACAAACAATCGCTTGCCCATCAACTGTCACTGTTCGGAGGTGTTGGAAGGATGTTGCACCTTTGACTGAGGTTAAAAGAAGGCGTAGATAGAAGCGCTCTCCAGAATTAGGATGAGCATAGTACATCCGACCAATAGCAAATTGTTGTTGTTGTGGTTGCCATTTGCGTGTTTTTTCCTTCCAAACAAATTTTGAGGGAAAGTCTTGGTAGAGCAAATTTCTGGCTTCAGGATACTCTTCATTGGCTTTGAAGTATGCCATCAATGTTGTGTCTTTGCTTGCATTGCGCTCCAATACGGCTTGCAATTTGGGGCAAGATTCTCATCCCAGGTAATTGATTGATGACCCTCCAAATGAACTTGAAGACGGACAACAGCAGGCTGTTCTTGGTGCATATGAAAATGAAAAATGCGCCAAGCACCCTCACAGGCAGAAACATAGCGGGCATCCAGATACAACTTGATTTCATCCTTGCACCGGCCAAACTCCATGGTTGTACGATCATGTCCTTTGTAGACATACTTGTAGATGTACTTGATCGCCTTGATGGATGCAATAGACTCGACATTAATATGGCAGCGGTATTTCCAAATTAGGTATGGAGAGTAAGGAACCACCCATGAATTGTCCACTTGCTTTCCTCGAACTTCAAATGTCTTGCCTGTGTTGCGTCTGCGGAGATTGGCATAGGAATCTTCGTTAATGGTGGTCTGCTCCCGAAACACCTTTGGAAAGCTTTTTGAACATTTTCCATTGACTTGACATGGTGAATTTGCATTGTCATGGGCTGCACCACAGGGTGTATGGATCATCAAAGACTTGACTAATTCAAAAAGCTCAGGATGTTTTTCTTCATCTGGCAGCTCTGCAGATAGAAGGCTATCCACATCCTCAGGTGTTCGAAGTTTATGGTCCGGATGTAAAAAATGATCATATGCATATGTGGAAGACCTCGCTTTTGAAATTCAATGGTCCAAACACGTGCCACAGTACGTCCAAAAATCCCATTCTCAAAGATATCTTTGAGGAGTGCTGCCATTTTTAAATGAAACACACGGCAGATAATATCAGGACGATCACTGGAAGATTGCCCAGGATATAGAGCATCTTTGATTTCTGGCCAATTGGGATTTGCAGTTGCCGTGAGAAATAAATCTGCTCCATGGTAATAGCGATTGATGGCTAAAGCATCTTGACAGTTTTGGATCATATTTCGTGTACTTCCAGGAAAGGAGGATGGCAAAATGGTCCGTTGGCCAATATCAGCCCCATCAGAATTTGGATCAGCTGCTATGGCATCCATAAGTCCTTGTCGGCTGGCTGTTCGGAAAAGATGCTGATTATGTTTAACCCAGTCTAAACGACTCTGCTCAGATGCTGCCCAGCAATCCACAATAAATTCTTGTAGTAGCTTTTGAGATAAAAAGACATGGTAAGTTTCTTCATGTCGGGATGTAGACGGTAGCGGAAGTATTCTGTCTGGGATAAGTATTTCCGTGGTTTTCGATTTCCTGCAGCATTTTCATCCTCTTCCAGCTCTGCCACTATATTTTCGACAGGATTATCTCCTACTTCAGCACCATCTTTGAATTCCAGCTTTGGATGCCATCCAAGTTGTCCAGTTGGAAAGAGAAGAACATAATGAAGGGCATGGTAAAATGGATGCATTTCACTGATTCGAACATTGCCTTCACCACCACGTCTCCGCAGAATGATATCCCGTGTATCTGTTGGTTGATCACCATCTCCAGGTAATATGACTGCAATTTCATTGGCAGTTGGTAGGTTGTAACGTCGTCGATCAGTATCACTATCAAAGCGAAGTGCAATGTTACATTGATCTTCTGGATTGAGATTGCGTGTAAGTTCATGTGCCTGTTTATAAAGTTGGACTCCAGGATGGCGACGATATAGCATATCTTGTAAAACTTGCATAGTATGGCGATCCAACTCCCGATTGGCCTCATGTTCCATGCGAAAATTCAATGCTTCCATAGGATCATAGATATACAACTGTGCATAAAGAGGAGTTTCACCGGGAATTGGTAGTAGTGATCCTGCATAATGTGACAGTTTTCCCTGAACTTTGAATAGCCATGGGCCTCCTCCCGCATTATTGATAGCATGATCCTGTTTTACGCCAACAGAAGTCATGGCCAAAGCATTGTTGTATCGTCGAATATTTGCGCGGAACTTTTTGGAAGCATCATCTGAACCCATCAAAAATTCTTTCAGCTCGGGGGGTGGTTCTTCAAGCTTGGGCAACTTGATCTTTCCAGAGAAACAGCACATGCCAAATTTTGGAGAAGCTCGCGTAGACTTGGAAAGACGTTCATCCAGCCAATGAAGTGCACCACAATGATCACATTTGACATCTAACTTTTCCGCATAGTGAACTGGCTGTGCATTACTGAAGGGCTGGCGGGCAATTCGTTCCATATTATTGACACGTCTGTGCTGTCGTCGCAACACAGGTGGAACAGGTGGGGGTGGCATAGCAATAGGCACAGGAGCATTGGGCAGATTCTGATTGAGAGAATCAAAATTTAAAAAGACCCATAGATAACACATTAAATTAACATGTACTCACAGGAGGAGGCATTGGAAAAGGCTGGGGACCAATAGGTGGGGCATTTCTATTACGTCGATGTTGTGATGGATTTGGTGCAGGTGCCTATAACATGCATAAACAAAATTTACATAAATTATAGACTTATAAAGACTTATAAAACGCACAGCAGGAGCAGGAACAGCAGCTCGCCGATTGCGAACAGCAGGAGCAGGAGGAACAGCAGCCATCATGGCACGCAAATTAGCTGGAAGATGTGTATATTGATGTCCACCAAAGTTGATGGGTTGAGGAGGTGGAGGATTAGGTGGACCAAATGGATCAGGCAGATTAGGGTTTGGCAGAATAGGTGGAGCCTGAGGAACAGGCACATTAAACCGTAGTGGCTCAATGGGTTGCACATGCAGAACAGGTAATCGATGAGTCTGAGGGCTATCCAGAATACGATTATCACGCTCCAGTCTTTGGGCAGCAATACGGATGCGTTGCGGGGTGTTCGGAGGTGTTTCAGCCCTGTGAACTCTGTATCAGCCATGTATTTTATTTGTAAATAACTATATTCAGACATACATTGTAGATACAGATTAATGCCAGCCAGGAACTGAGGTATAGCAGCAATTCTGGTCCTGCCGTGCAATCCAATCAAAGTAGAAGAATTGTGAATTCAGTGATAACAGCTGCAGTTGATAATGAAGATTCAATCCCAAAGGAAGGGGAGGCAACTGTAAACCCGCCAGCCAATCTTCCTGCAAACTGTGCTCAGAAAGAGGTCCAGACCCAAGAGGTCTTTAGGCAACCGGCAAACACTCTGTCAAGAGAGGCCAGGGAGGTAGGACTTTTCAGGGCGTCACCTTGATCTCCAAAACGTCTCAATGATCCGATGCAAAAACAGCAGCAGCAGACACACAATCTGTACCCCAGCTCAGAGGAAAGGGTCCAGAAATGTCCAAGAGGCAGCCAAGAGAGAAGAAGGAAGGAAAGAAGATGCTCTGGTAACCCAAAGAATCTTGACTAAAGTATCAGATCATATAAAACACTCCAAATAGCAGGAACACATACCAACAATAGGGAGAAACCCTAATTTTTGTCTTGAAGCAACAAAAACACAGAAAGATCCTATATCAGGCATTTAGAAGATTCACAATAGAGCAACAGGCCAATCACCTCAAAGATCCCAGTATTCCACCAATGCACCAACAATTCCCACAGAGATAGGCCAAAAGCAGGTCAAAAGAGCACTGGAAATTTTGTAAGCACTATGGAAAGGCCAAAAAAGCGAAATAAGACATCATACCTTGGGCAGAAACAGTACAAACACCCTGTAGAGAGGTCTACAGGGCCTCACAGGTGTATTTTTGGCAGATAGAAGCACAGAATTCAGAAATAGCAGTGACAGCGTGTCCAAATGCGGCGGAAATAGCAATGGCCCTGGGCACTGGCAGCGACAAAGTAGCGACGTGTTTATTATTATTTATTCTTAAGGCTGTCATCATGCAGCTCGGCCATTGCGAGACGCGCGCGCCGGTGCACAGCCACTATTACGTAATTATTACGTAACTAAGAGCCCCACCCTCTGTTCATATCTTTGATGATTGATACATCTGCATTGTGCAAGGCTCGCTTAATTGAGGCCTCGAGCGCTTCATTCTGGGATCCACAAAGCCCACCCATGGTATCCACTCCTCTATGGTATTCAAGGCCACACGTCGCACATTGCCCGACATCGATCCCTCTTCGCATTGGCACAGATGCCAAGGATGCCACAGTTCATCACAATATATCATTCCAAGTCGTGATCGCTGTTGACGAGTTTAAGGCTCAACTTCTTGTCATTGCTGGATCCAAGTACCGACCCTGTTTCAACTGGGATTGACATTGCTATGTTCAGTGATGCTGCTGCTATTTCTGACCTGATCATCCAGAAGAACGCCAAATACGACCCGCTTACGCTTGTCTACAAGTTCATCTCCGCTCTATCGTATGTGCAAGCCCAATATGACGGAGATCAAGGACATGTACAAGTGGCCCTCAAGGAGCAGTACGTGATGATGAGCATCCATTCACTCGCAGACTGCCACCGAGCTCTCCTTACCCGGCGCCATCTACGCCACTCTGGCCGAGGGTCAGAATGCACGTAGAGCGCTCGGTGCGTCCAATTTTTTCTTTCCGATTTTGAAGTCCCTAAATCCATGTTCACGCGTTGATTTTTCTCTCTATCAGACCGCCAAACCCAATGCTTGCGAAGGATATGATTAACAGTCTGCAAATGCAATACAGTTGTGGTCGTCAAGCCCCATCATGAACGAGCTGGCGGATGTTACCAGTGATAGCACTAGTGTTTCATGTATCAATGCATCTCCTCACGTTATACTAATAATTGCTTTTTATTTTCATCGTGCAGCTGCCATCGCTCTGTAAGCAGAGTAATTCGATCGGACTATTTGATATATGCCCTGTGTGCCCGTGCTTATGCCGCTCTTTCAATGCATCTGGTAAAACCTCTATCGTCTTCACAATCTGCAACTCAATCTACAATATGAGTATTTCAAGGTAGACATGTCTTCCGCCGTTGAATTGTACGACATGCATGGAAGATAAACGAATCGTTCGCATCCTCCCACCGTGAGTGCTATTTATGATATCTATTGTACCAGTAAATCATCTCGACCCTCCGATCTGGTAGGAACCTTACTCGACAAGAAGCAGACAGCTATCTGATGCTGATACCCAACATTGAGACTGTCACTGCATAGCGTTATTGTGCATTTGACGTTGCGATACTCTCGTTTGATCGTCGCAAAGCCCTCGATCATCCTCGCGCACGGCAATACAAGGCAAGGTTGTGAGTCCCAGCTGTGTATCTCTCTAATTTTCACAACATGGCAAGCGATAAGCGACCGTCTGCAGTACCGCTTCGCGCCCACTTAACAAGTAAGAAGACTGGTGTGGTATACAAATATTGCTTTTGATATTATCAATTTTAGGCATTGAGGTCGTGGGCAATCTCGAGAAGAAATTGAATATACGAACGGACCATTTTTTGAAAGTCTATGTGGATGGCGAAAAAGTCGCGAAGTCGGAGAAGAAGTCCAATGCGCCTCCCCCTCGATGGGAATGGCCAGGAGACCACCAATTGCGAGTCTGCGTTTCCTTCGTCGTGATAGAGCTGGCGCTAATTGATCACCTTACTGATATCAGCTTGCTCCACCCCTCGTCAACGATTAAGGTAGTTATTTACCGCAAAGCCAGTCTCCGCGTTGGAAAGAACGCAGTTGGACAGCACAGTGGGAAGGTCATTGAGCTACTCGAGAATGGTTAGCGCATTCCCTGCTCGCGTCCTTCTCGACAGCTAACTCGTCCAGACACAACTCTTGACCTCGAAGATGAGACTGGTGCTGGCATCGCGCCCAAGATAAAGATCGGGTTATCTCTCGTTCCCGAGTCTGAGAATGACTTCCAACGCTTCATGGACACCGTCGACGCCAATGTTTCTGGCCTCAATAGCAACAATCAAGTGCTGCATGCTGGTGTTCTGACGCTTGGCAATACCTTGCGGTTGATGAAAAATATCATGGATGTCGTCGCCGATGTACGTTTCGATTATTTCCTCTTTCTCAATTTATTGACTTGGTGGGCGTGTCAATAGGCGCATCCAATTTTGAAAGCGTCTTGGGTAGTCATGTCCTCTGTTTATGTGGTGCGTAATTGCACTGAAAAAAATTGACGCTACAAGTATGATGATCATGCAAATAGGCAATGCAAGAGGCGGAGGGCATGGACGATTCCATTCGGGATCTGGCGGAAAGCCTGCGAGAGATGTTGGGTGTCGCCAAGGAGTACCCGGGCCTGCTATTGATCGAGGGCACGACCAACGTTACTGAGGAGATCGGCCGCACATCATTGAAGGTCACATCGCTCTTCTACGAGTATACGAGACCATCTTTTATCAGTAAGGATTGCCACGACTCATTAATACAACCTTATACAATGACGGTCGTCTTGTAGGACGGGTCCTGAACTCTCAATTATCCGATGATATGAGATCACGCATTGCACAATGTCAGAAATCTTGCGACGACCTGAAGCAGAAATTTGATAGAAGAATCAACATCGGGACGAACCGTCAGGGCGCCAGGACCGAAGCTGTAGTGTCGGAAATGAAGGGTACTTTGAAGACAATTAAAGACGACGCGAAAGGTATTTTTGAATTTTGCCTAACACCTGACCATAATAAGTGAACTTGAATTTATTTCAGCGAAGGAAATTTATCAATGGCTTTCTGCACCTGATAGTTCCAAGAAATACCATGAAGCGCGCGAGAAGCATCAAGCAGAGACGTGCTCCTGGTTCCTTGATGGGACGCGATTCCGCGAATTTCAGGAAAAGGCCGACTTTCTCTGGATCAAAGGAACCGGTAAGCTTTCTCTTAAATATGGCAAGCGGGAGGTTTTATTGAACGATTACACAGCTGGTTGTGGAAAAACAGTTTTATGGTAGGCTTTTGAGTCCCAAAATTTATGGAAATAACAATAACCAGAATCATACTGTCTTTTCAGCTCGTCCATCATCGAAAAAATTATTCAACTTCGCACGGAGAAATCCTCAGTTGCTTATGCATATTTCTTCTTCGACGGAAGGGATTCGCAAAAGGATCTTCAGCTCCATGACAAGCTCATCCGATCGCTCATATGTCAGCTCTCTCTGCAATGTGACGGTATACCTACTGTGTTGGCGGAGTTATACGGTCTCGGCTACCAGCAGCCTTCCACTCGCTCCCTCCAGGACACACTTCACCGCATCATTGATGGCTTGCAAATGACATACATCATTATTGACTCCCTTGACGAATGTATTGAACAAGAGAAGCTGCTGCTCTGGATCGATCAGATCGTCTCGCGCAAGACGGGCAACTTGCATGTGGTGGTCGCCAGTCGGCCGGAGCGCGAGATCAGCGACGTTCTCCGACCACTTGACCCGAACTGCGTGGACTTGGTGGCAGAGATAGCGAATCATGATATTACAATCTACCTCGAACAACAGCTTTTGAAGGTGAAGAAATGGGACGATGAAACGCGGGATATTATCAGGTCAACTCTAACAACACGCGCCGAGGGAATGTACGCGTTTTCTCAGATTCAGATTCATAGAACTTTTATTTACGCTTTTCTAGGTTTCGTTGGGTTGCTTTGCAGCTAATTGAGTTGAAGAAGTGCCCAAGCCCTCGTTCAGTCATGAACCAGTTGGCCAGTCTACCGAAGGGGTTATACGAAACATATGACCAAATTTTGTCGAGGATTGAAGAACAGGCTGACGACACCAAGATATTTCTGCGCTGGCTATGCTTTTCTGTTCGACCATTGACACTTGCTGAAATTGCTGAAACTGTGGTCGTGGATCTTGATGCCGATGATGGGCCACGGTATACGCCAGCACACCGCTACTGGGATCCGCGGGATGTGTTGGTGAGATGTTCCGGTTTTATCAGCGATTCTGAAGGTAAATCTAACTTGATACGACTGGTACTATATTCGCTGAAAAAAAGTGACAGGAGAAGTCAAGTTGGCGCATTTCTCGATCAAGGAGTATCTTCTTTCGGAGCACCTCCGTACGGGAGCTGCCTCAGAATTCCATTTGACCAGTGACGAACTCTCTCATGCCTTGATATCTCAGATATGCTTGGCCTACATTCTACACTTTGACGCCCTCGACTCGATAGGCAAGGACAAAGACCTGGCGATCTCTTTCCCCCTTGTGCATTATGCTGCTGAGCACTGGGTATTTCATGCTCAATCTGGCGGCATTGATCAGTCTGAGCCATCCGCGACGTTAACGCTAGCCCAGGAACTGTTCAAGCCCAACAGTGTGACTTTCGCCAATTGGATCAACATATCGGATTTAGATAGCAAGTACATCAACGGAGAACGGACCGACGTTACTACGGGCACAGCTCTTTACTATGCTTCGCTGGCTGGCCTGCAACGAGTGTCGGTATATCTCTTGGATATGGGGGCAGACGTCAACGCGCAGGATGGCGAATGCGGCACTGCACTGCAGGCGGCGTCAGCTCGAGGACACGAGCAAAACGTGAAACTCTTGTTAGAGAGGGGTGCGCACGTAAACACACAGAGAGGAAGATACTGCACTGCACTGCAGGCGGCATCAATGGGAGGGCACGAAGCGATCGCGAAGCTGCTATTGGAGAAGGGGCGGATGTGAATATACTTGGAGGGAGATACGGCACTGCACTTCAAGCAGCGTCGATGGGAGGGTATGAGGCGGTTGTGAAACTGCTGTTGGAAAAAGGAGCGGACGCGAATGCGCAGGGAGGAAGGTACGGTACTGCGCTCCAGGCCGCAGCAATAGGAGGAAACGAGGCGGTTGTGAAACTGCTTTTGGAGACGGGGGCAGACGCGAACGCACAAGGAGGAAGATACGGTACTGCACTCCAGGCGGCATCACTGGGAGGATACGTGGTGATTACGAAGCAGCTCTTGGAGAAAAGAGCGGATGTGAACATACGCGGAGGAAGATATGGTACTGCCCTCCAAGCGGCATCAATGGGAGGACACGAAGCGATTGCGAGGCAGCTGTTAGAGAAAGGGGCGGATATGAACGCACAGGAAGGAAAATATGGCACCGCACTCCAGGCAGCATCAGCTAGAGGGTACGAGACGATTGCGAATCTGCTGTTAGAGATGGGGGCGGATGTGAATGCACAGGCAGGATTCTACAGCTCTGCGCTCCAGGAGGCGTCTGCTGGAGGACATGAGGCAATCACAAAGCTGCTGTTGAAAAAGGGTGCAGACGTGAATGCGAAGGGAGGAAGATACGGCGCTGCACTCCAGGTGGCATCAGCTGCAGGACACAAGGTGATTGCGAAAATGCTGTTGCAAAACGGCGCGGACACCATTGGTTTGTCATAGGAATTGTTCTGTGAATTCGTCAGAAGATTGCGCCATCGCGCCAAAGTTTGTGTATCGTTCAGATTTCATGCGCAGCTGACCATTGGCATCCCATTGCTACACATACAAGTTGTTTTCAGGCTATAAATGCTACCGTAGTCTGGATACTGGATAGACGACACGAATTTATGAGATCGGGGTTCAATATAATATCATAAAATACAAAATATTACCACGTCTAATATGCAACCTTAGCCGCCCTGCCCCAGTCTCCTTAGGCCGAGTCAGACGGTGCAGCTGTCTCAGCATCTGGCCATTCTTGTAACAATGAGGTGACCCCCGTGGGCGTCAACGTAGTCCCGAGCTGCGTAAAGGATGTCCTTCACAGGACAAAAAAATTCCTCTAAAACCTCAGCCTTCCCATGCCTAGTCAACAAATCACCATTAACCGGGGACCAGATATCGAGTGAAGTTAAAATGACTTACGCGACCATCATATGCCGCCCCGCCTCGGCCGCCCCCCTCATGTCCACCTGCATGTAACATGCCTCTCCGCACGCGCGACAGCATAGATCGTCGTCCTCGAGCGGCCCCTCTGCGATGGGAGGGTGTGGAGACGCAGATGCGCTGGGGAGTTCCATCTCCAGTAAGATTAGAGCTCCCGTCTTCGGTGGGTCGTCGTCTATGTCTCTCTACCTAAATCTTGTAGCAGGACGCACAGAAACGAACGCGAAGGTTGAAAAGCAGGCGCCTGCCGATTTTCCCGCAGCCCTATGTATACCAAGTGAGCGGTTGAAGAAGTCGAGGAACATGGAAATACTCACAGAACAGATGGATTCGAATAAAAGATGGGCATATCGAGCTTCGCTGAGATCACTAGGGCAGTCAGGGAGGCCCTCGACCGTACGCCATGTAGCTAACCACGCGTGCCGATCTTGTGTGCCTAAGAACATGCGTGCGAAGTGGCGAGATGCGCGCGACAAGTGAAGGAGGTCCAAGGGGTGGAGGCGGGAGCAAATCTCAAAGAAAATGTCGAGAGGCAGGGAAAGGAGACTGGACAGCTTTCCGAGCATCTTAACGCGTTTCGGTTTGGAGCTACTCGTTGCCGCTTTCTTCTTTAAAGGCCGAATAGAGGACCCGCTGGCAATGAGCTCTTTGCTGGGTGCAACTGGAATCATCATGCCGCCGGGGCGAGAGGTTGGTGCTGAGAATGACTGTTCCTTGAGCTAGTGCCCTTTAACATAAGCCACGTATGTAGTTCGCACCTGTTTGCTCCAGATAGCTGTAGGGAATTGACGCGTTGAGCAAGACGCGTTGAGCGCCTTACTTGTATGACTTCCATTGCTTCTGGTAGAGCAATCTATGACCCCGGCCGCTTGAAAGAAGAGTTTGTTAGGTTCGGGATAAACAGGGTGAACTGTTATGGAGTCACACTGAGGGAGTTCAGAACAGAAAAGGCGCGGCGAACGCTAGAACCGTTAATACAGGTAACGTGACATCTCGGACGCGTTCAACGTTGCGCAATGCGCACCTGGCCTCGTACTAGGCCGAAGTCCGACCTGTCTATGAAGATAAATCTGTCGATAGACAGTTAAGGTAGTAAGCGGAATGTGACCGTCGAAGGTGGATTTTCTCAGGTGACTCTTGGCCAGGTCATAATTTAAAAAAGAGCAAAGCCATCGCAGTTAGGCGCGACGGCGCCGCCGAGTCTCACGAGCTCCCCGGTGAAGGACACGCTCTAGGATGTGTAATTTCCTGGCGGTGGGATGAAGCATCTCTGGGTCTGGTAAGGTAAATCAATGCAAAAATAATACAATTCAAATCAGCATTTATTCAAAGCAATTCTATGTCGCCCAGTGCAGTGGAGATGCGAAAGGCCGTTGTTTTCTCGGCGAGAATCTCATATACTGGATACTGGCTCTGAAGGTCCGCTCTCGTTGTCTGAAATGTCAAAGCTTTCTGAGAGGCAAAGGTAGTCAGGTTCAAAATGGAGCCATGTCTGAAATTGTGGTTGACGACGTGAACCCAGCGGCTGCGCACTGTCGGGGCTGTGGGAGCTGGTCAGAGCCTAAGGCTAATTGTATGTGGATCAGGGAATTTCAAGCACGGAAATTTCGATTTTGTTTCCAATATTAATATTAGTGTATGTGCCAATCCGCTATTCGCCAATTTGCGAGCCTCTCTTCACTAATATAGGCCTCATAAACCTGATTCAGCCAACGGACAGCGATGCACCGCACTACATTGACATTATCCGCAGCTGTTGGGCGCTGTCAGGCGCTGTCGATCAATTTGAATGCGCCTGTGTTCATCGCCTCCACAGCTTTCGTGCGACTTACCGCATTGTCAATGGGGTCCTTTTGTCAGTTTCGTTATACCCCAACTTTAAGCTTCCGAAGGTGTCGTTAGCGATCGAGACTCAAGTCCGCAGCTTCCTTTCACTCATACTCCAGTCTTCTCTATTTTCGTCCTGATGTCGAGGTGCGCATATTTACTCGTTGTTAATGATAACAATCTTCGCGATCGTGTTTACCTGTCGTGTCCGTATCTGTATTGATGTTTAGCGCTTGCGCAACAGCGCACAACTCAGCGATCCTTCGGACGTGGGTATTTGGCCCCTTTAGAGTTGCCTTAGAGTACAATTCTCGCAATTTAGAATACCTTTTCAAGGTTGATGCCTCCAGAAGATGAATACAGAGCTTTGGTTCTCCAATAAGCAGATTACACTCCTGAGTACTATATATCTCGAAGCATGTACTAAAAATAGACAACGCGCGCGCTTGATGGACTTGAGCTAAATTGGCTGTAGTCGCCTACAAATAAGTAAGTAGTTCAGCCATCTCCTTCAAGACGAGTAAGCTAGCGTACTTACGGGACGTCATTCCCTTTCGATTAATATCCTATCGTGGGAGTTGGGGCAGTGGTGGGCAAGGAGGTATCGGTAATACTTGCACTCTCGCTATCATGGGTGACGTAAGTAATGGCTAACGTGATACCTTCGAGCTCTACTCACGTCCAAACAACCGTAGAGGTTCTATCAACGAGATACGGTGACTCGTCAATAACGGTGTGATAGATCTTCTTCGCTATACGAGTATGGACAGAATTATCTCTGCCCACCGACTAGGACTGAATCAGTATGTGCAAGCATTGATATTTCTCGGCGAGGATACTGACCGCTAAGATAGCCACAATTTGAGTTGCGAAAAAAAACAAGGACGTTGAACTGCATAGTGGTGATAGTCACAAGGGAAGTGTGCTTTATCGATTTAGGATTCGGTCCTCGTGTATAACCTACACTCATGGGCGGCCATGCCTAATTGGTGAGTCGCACATGAACCTTAACTTGTCCATTTGAGACTCTCAAATTAAAATGTGCGGAACTTCGGACGGATGGCCTGGGCGCTGAAATCAAAGAAGCAGCTTCCGTGTCATCGCAAACCAATTATTCATCAGAACAATCGAAGCTTCATGGAGCCAAAGGGTTCTCAGTAATTAATATTTAGTATATGATCGTAACGCGAAGATCTCTGCTAATTTTGGGTCCGCAGGAAGAACACCGGAATAAAAAAAATGGCAGTGCTGTAACACCGGTGACAGACCCTTTACAGTATATAAAGGGAGCCATGAAGATGGCACAGTATTCAAACTACTTAACTCTAATATTTCGTACCCCCAGAGACATCATGCATTTCCACACACTGCTCATCAGCATTTCTATCGTTGTAGGCGCTTACGGCGCTATAGGACCCAGCTCCAATCTTTATATTGAGAACAAGTATATTCTTCCCGATGGCTACAATCGCTCGTAAGTTTCTTATTCAGGACGGCCTAATTTTTATATCTAATGCTGCAACCTTGCATCTAGAACCGTACTAGCTGGACCGACTGCAGATAATGTCACCTTTCCGGGACCACTAATTACTGGCTTCAAGGTATGCTCGCCTGTATTGTATTGTCTAATAGTGACTCACGGAACCTCATGTTAGGGAGACACATTCGGTTTGAATGTCATCGACGAGCTCACTGATACCACCATGTTGACAAGCACAAGTATTGTACGTCTTTCGCATAGTTATCGTCCTATTCAAACGATACCATTTGCATTTCTGTTGACCATGCTCGCTCAATATATATATACAGCATTGGCATGGTCTGTTCCAAGAAGGTACCAACTGGGCTGACGGTCCTGTGGGCATCAACCAATGCCCTATCTCGCCTGGCCATTCTTTTTTGTACCAGTTCAGCGTCCCGGATCAGGCGGGCACATTCTGGTACCACTCTCATCACTGTAAGCTCTTTCTCCTCTATGGCCATTCGAAATCTCACTGCAGTTGCGTTCCCACAGCGACACAATACTGCGACGGCCTCCGAGGTCCTTTGGTCATCTATGACAATGATGACCCCTACCGAAGCCTGTAAGTAATCGCACCGTTTATAATGGTTTCTATCTAATTATTCTCTTTAGGTATGATTATGACGATGGTAAGTCATACAATTAGCGCCTGTCTCAATCTGGATCAATGCACAAGTGCTAATGCTTGCCTCCTTATCTTACCATAGAGACCACCGTTATTACACTGGCTGACTGGTACGTGAGACCCTTTTCGTTATATGAATCCGTATCTTACCTTCATAACTGTAGGTACCATACCGTAGCGCCCTCAATAGCTGTAATAACGGCGGACGCGACCTTGATCAACGGCATTGGCCGATATGTCGGCGGACCCACGGTGCCGCTCACAGTGATCACAGTCCTTCCGAACAAACGCTATCGATTCCGCTTGGTGTCTCTTTCTTGTGATCCCTACTTCAATTTTTCAATTGACGGACATTCTTTTGTGCGTAATTCTTCAATTGTAAATTCTATGTGGTCTAACAGGGCCACTCTTTACTTAAGACTATCATCGAGGTCGACGGTATCAACACTCAACCCCTCGTCGTCGATTCTATCGAAATTTATGCTGGCCAGAGGTATTCATTCGTTTGAACACCACTGAAGCTATCGACAACTACTGGATCCGTGCAAATCCTAGTGCTGGTAACACAGATTTTGACGGTGGATCAACTCAGCAATCCTGCAATACTTTGGTGCTGCAGATGCTGACCCCACAACCAATTCCACCGCCTCAAACCCCATGGTCGAGACTGACCTCCATCCCTTGACCAATGCTGCTGCCCCTGGAGTGGCCACCGTTGGTGCCGCCGATGTTAACATCAATTTGGACATCGAATTCGATTCGACGACTCTGTTGTTCACGGTCAACAACGCTTCCTTCGTTGCTCCTTCGGTTCCTGTTCTCCTTCAAATCATGAGTGGCGCAAAGACGGCGACGGATTTGCTCCCCAGTGGCTCAGTCTATGTTCTGCCACCTAACAAAGTCATCGAAATCTCTATGCCAGGAGGATCGGTCGGTAGTCCTGTAAGCGCGCTGGATTCTCTAATCCCTCACATATGCTGACGAAAAAAAATATCCTTAGCATCCTATCCATCTTCACGGCGTAAGTTCTACTCAACCTTTGGGCAATTATCTCTAACTATTCTTATTTAGCATGCGTTCTCGGTTGTGCGAAGTGCGGGAAGCACTGTCTATAACTACGTCGATCCCGTTCAACGTGATGTCGTCAGTATGGTGTGGCTGGCGATAATACGACGATTCGGTTCACAACGGACAATGCTGGTCCATGGATTTTGCACTGGTTCGTATTTCATTGATTTCTGCGATATATTCTACTTGTATTAACCACCTATCCGTAGCCACATTGATTGGCATCTTAATACGTAAGTTATCGCGCGGCTTCTGACTTGCATAACTTGAACTTTCCTTCGAAAATAGCGGCCTCGCGGTCGTAATGGCTGAGGATGTCAATACGACGGCGACAATGGATCCTCCCTGTATGTATCTTGCTGCATTTGTTGCCTAGTGTGTGTATTCTGATTTATCAATTGTCAACTCTAGCGGCCTGGGATGATCTCTGCCCAACATACAATGCGTTGCCCACTCAAACTTTTTGATCAGCTTCGAGTCGGGCGAATGAAAAAGTCAGCCGTGTTCTAACTTGCATAGATATATGGAGATTTTTATTGAATATCTAAGTATGTCACGATACATGGTCTTATGCAATCACTTTCATTCAAGCACTATGCACCGAGTCATCTGCAAGGGCAACCTATTCTGTAGGTAATACTCATCCCAACCCATATCCACCATGCGGTCCGCCTGTCATAGGAGAAGGTAGAGAACTATGTTTTGGGGACGAGTGACCGCGGCATCGTCTCCACCCGCCGCGTTTGGGCCGTGTGACGGTGTCATCCTGCAACGATAGCGGCTTTCTCCGCTTTCACCGCAACCAGGACTGCAGCCCGGCTTACCGACATCCAGCGCCTAGCGCGAGAATAGTAAAATATCCAAGCCAAGGTTCTTTAGGGTAGTCCAACAAGTGAACAGCGACGATGAGCGAATGCCGTGAAGGTCGACTTGACGAGGTAAGAATGATAGTACGGCTCTTGGCGCAAAGTATCAAGGAAGATTTCAGGCCAGGAGCAGTTGAGGGTTGTCAGATTGTAGAGGTGCGCCTAGATGCAGCCCAAAATGGCGAAGAAGAGCAATGCATGAATCCATGACGTTGCGGCGCTGTTAACGGGTATCCTGGACATCGTCGGAAGAATTGATCACATCGCATACCACCGCCGGAATGCCTTGGGTCCTCGTACGATCACCTCTGCTTATGCCGTCCACCGTGCTACGTCCACCAGCGCAACCTAGCCAAGCGCCTAGCCTCTCTCCCACCCGTCCATCCCTACCGCTTCCCTCTTCCTCACTTCTACCTATCCGTCACCTCCACTCCGTCTTCTCCTTCATCCACCGTCCACAGGAAGGCCCGCTTCACGAAGTATACCAGCGCATGGAGCCCACTCGTACATCCCAGACATCGCGGTCGTTGTTGGATGTACCCCCAAGAGCCGGAGGGTCGATCGACACGTCACCGAGATGGCGTCGCCAGCATAGAAAGATGGGAAGTAGATGAAACGACATGCAAGACTCGCATCGTGAATAGACGAGAGGACATGGGAAATTCTGATAGCAGCGAAGAAAGCTGTTGAGATGCGAGGAGATAGCAAGCGGAGAAGTGACTCATGCGACGAAGTAACGCGGGGAATAAGCATCGTGTCGACAAGGCCGGAGAATGTTTGAATGTGTTAATTGGCTGTGAGAGCGACGCAGTGCTGGTAGTGACTGCGGTGGGAGTTTCGGCACACGGGGTAGCGAACAAAAAGACAATTGAAAGACTTAGAATTCACTGGGGCGACTGTCTACTGCGTACATGGCTTTTATACCTACGAGTAAATAGTCACGAGATAAAGTAAAAATAGCTAAGGAGCGACAGGGGTAGGAGGTGGAGAAATAGCATATGGAAATCAAAGATAAAATGAAATAAAAGGAGTGTGGTGCGGTCTGAGCTCAGAAACATGGATAGAGTCCGAAAAGGGTATCGATTCGTTACACCCGCCCTCCAGGGTTTGTGTAGCAAAGCCTATGTGAATGTGGGAGGCTCGAAAGGGGGTTTAAGTGGAAGGGCCCGCCGCCGGCGCGCTATCAATGACCATGGACTGATCATCAGGAACAGTAGTGATTGACGCCGTGCATGGCCCGGTGTGGTGTGGGGTGTGGGTGCAGGTGGATCGGGCGCGGCGGCGGCCATAGTGCGTGGCCGCATACATGCGACGTCGAGTTTCCGCGGCGGCGGCGACAAACAGCATGTCTTGAATTAGCGGAGATGCGGTGTCGAGCCGAGACAAAGGGTTGATTGGCGCTGGGCGCCTAGATTTGGGTTTCTTTGCCTTGCGCGTATTGGCGACAACGGAAGGAGGTGTCGCGGCGCACGAAGCGAGTTGGCGACTACGGGGAAGAAGTCTCTCAATGGTGATGTGGTCGCCAAACCGGTTGTACCGGCTTTCAGGCTTGTCCCAATGGGCGAAACGGCTCGGAGTGGTCGCATACTGCGCGAAGAGTTTCGCATGGGAGGTGTACCCCGTAGGCTCGAGGGGTATGATGACGGTGTCATCGGCAGCCGCGCGTATCTTGGAGTCGTAAGCGCAACGCGCGCAATCAGTTCTGCGCGGCTGACGGTGTCGACGGCAGATGCGAACGAGGGTCGACACCTGGTTCGGCGAAGGTGATGGTGTCCGCCGAAAGTCGGTGGACGGCTGGATGGTCGATGGTAGGCCATCCGCGGTCGGGGACGTGCGTAGACATAGATGTTGAGCTCGACGGGTCGCAAGGAAAGTTTGTGTATGTAATAGAAGTGGGGGGTGAGGAATCAAAAAAGTCAAAGTCGGAAGAATTTATAGAAGAATCGGAAGAGTAGCCATAGTCATAGGACAGTGAGTATAATTGAATCTCCCGATCTACGGAAGGAGGTACTCCCTGTCCCTTGGGTAGCTCATGGATATCATGCACTCCCAGTAAATCCAGATAAATTACCAGAGCTTGCAACTCAGCTATCTGATGATATGGGAGCCAGGTGATATCACCCGCTTTCCATTTTATTTCAAACAAAGATTTATCTCGAGCTCCACAGTGCGATAGTATTTTATCGACTGCCCATTCGCCCTCAGCTTCACCGTTTTGGTTTAGCTGTTCGTCCAGCCGACCCGGAAATAATCGATCATCATTCGGGATGTGGATACGAAGCAGAGACGCATGGAAGACATCATGCACGCCTCTTTGTTTTAAATTTTGGGGCAGCTCCAATCGGAAAGATTGGTTCTTGAAGTCCCTAATAATTCGATAGGGGCCTATAAATTTGGGCACCAATTTTCTGGCAAGACCCTTGGGGAAAGTGATATTTTTTGTGGAGAGATACACGAGGTCTCCTTCACTGAACGGCGCCAATTGCCGTTTGCGGTTTGCGTCGCGCGTTTGCTTGACGCGCGCCGCGAGAATACTATCATGAGCCGCCATTAATGCAAGTTTTTTATTCAATGCAAATCTGCGTACAGACGGGAACTCGCTTTCGTCGGCAGAGTTCCAAATCATTGAGCGCGGCAGCGTTCCGTGATTCAGAAAGAACGGTGCATATCCGGTACTCTCAGAACGTGCCGAATTTATTGCGAATTCGATTGCAGGCAATTTGGACACCCAGTCCATCTGTTTAGGTCCGACACATTGTCGCAGCATTTGTGTAACTGTGCGATTAGCGCGCTCAGTCGAGCCATCAGTTTGCGGGTGATAGGCGCTCGACATTTTTAGACGTGTTCCCATCAGCGCGTGCAAGTGTGACCAGAAGATACTGGTGAACAACACATCGCGATCACTGATAATGTTCTTTGGAAGTCCATGCAATTTGTAGACTTCCTCGAACATTAATTCTGCTACTTGACGAGCATTGTAGTTTGTACGGCTCGGAATGAGATGTACCATAGATGTTAATAAACATATGACGACAGTAATCGAATCATATGTTCCATCACGGTTACTCGACTCGGGCAAGGGCCCAACAAAGTCGATACCGATCGATTCCCAAGGTAAACCTGGGATTGGCAGCGGGTTCAAAAGCCCAAACGGTTTCTGATTACTTGGTTTGCTGCGCTTGCACGTCGAGCAGCTCTCGCAGAATGATTTGGTATCGGCGACCATGTCCTTCCACCATACATGGTCGCGCAGATAGTCCAACGTCTTGGCAGCGCCCAAGTGCGCGAGCATGGAATGCGCCTCGGAGATTACGATCTCACGAGCGCTTCTTCCACTGATCAAAACCTTCGGAATGCACAGCAATCGAAGCCCGCGTTCGCGCAAGTACAC
>JACGCK010000305.1:0-46320 GCA_014925825.1 Pholiota molesta
CGATCCTGTAATGTTTCTCCTAGTGTATTTTGGGCCCTGCAGATATATAGATGTACATGTACGTAGCATTGAAAGCTTGGAATTCTGCAGTAGAATGTTTCATGTACTCGTGGACTCCGAGGCTCGAGCCACCCAAGATTCTCCTTTCATCCTACATCCCTATTTATTCCAGTCAACGGAGAGATGAAGAGAAAACCATGGAATCCATGGAGAAGGTCATTTGTCGAGTTCCAGGATATGATAATTGATATCCATTCAAATGTCGGCAGCTCCTTGGCTCATTTCTAGCGCAGCAGTACACAAATAATAATTACGGGATCCGTGGAGATAGGCAGAGCGTCGAAGTCGTTGTAGGTTGTTAGTACCGCGGATGTGTGTCGAAAACATATTGTGCAGGAACACATTTCCAGATTCTTGCCAAACGCCTTGACGGGTCCGCGGGCCCAGCACTAATTTTGCGCACGACATACATTGATACAACGCGATGCCGCGCAGCCGCGGCGATGCTGGTTGCTGGCAACCTCCCGTGACCTGGGGTCATATGTTGACATGCTAAGCGCTGAACTCTTCAACTCTCCCTCCACCGTATCATTTCATTCAGATTTCATTCTATACGCGCTCTGCTCAGTCAACTAGCGCTTCCTCTGTTACCGGAGCCGTTTCCTGACACAAATCAGGTCATTCGTTGACATTCTTCAGTCGTCGACATCTGTTTGAACGAATCTACTGGAGGTTGCTGCTTTGCACATTGCCATTGTCGTCGGGAGATCGCACTAGCTTTCGCAAGCTGAAGCATCCAGCAGCCATTGATACGTCGTTTTTTCCCGCCTTTTGACTTTCAGCTCCCGATATGTTGACATTGAGCGTGCTCGCCTACGCTTCTCAACATTGACAAAAGATTGACTAGGGCTTTATTTCGACAATCAGCTGCATTTCAATTACTCCGAATATCGAACGTTTGGGCGCTCGTTCGGTATCGAGAAACGCGCGTCAGATGCTTCTGGCCGTTAAATAGCCTAAAGCTTAAGACCTCAGAGCAATTCCGCAATCAGCGTCACACTAAATCCTTTCTACAATCATTTCTATTATCGCATTGCGGCTGCCACGCGTTCTTGGTATCAGCAAGGGAATATCATCGGCAAGAATTAGAAACTTTAGGAAACTTGTATTCGTCTCAGGACTGCTCTCTTCTCCAGCCACATCTGTCGACACTACATAGCCGGAGGGACTCTGAGACATCGCTGAAAACTCTTCCGAATCAGAGGTAACCAAGGTCGAAACTGCTCCCTATCGTTCAGGCTTCCACACAGCCCGCTGTGTACATATAAAAAGGAGTACTCTGGGTTTGATAGACCTAGAAACGAATATACCAGCTGATGCGAATACTTTCTTAGTATGCAAGTATCGCCGACGGGCGAATAAATTCCAAGTGTGTTGCCTTCTAGTTCGCGTTTGTTTCTTGAAAAATAAAACTGAGTTGATAGTCGATTTTATCCAAGATTCTGCCGGTAGAAGGCGCTTATGACACTCTGCTTAGTCCGATTAACCCGAACAAGTGGTGGGTTATGTTCTAATAAATATTTTAGTTGAAAATTCACATGGAAAACTCTCGGCAATGTGTTAGCCTGTCTTTATACAGTTTCTTGTGTTTAGGCGCCCGCGCAAGCATTGGAGTCGAAAATTCTAAATTTAGCAATTTCAAGTTCACGATCCTCGACTGACTTCTGATCCATTTTGGTCGTCTGATTGCAGGCTCTGTGGTCCCTCCACTGAGAATCGCATTTGCATAGTGCTCAAATTCGGGTGACAGCCACGCTGTACGGTTCGGATTTGGATCTCACTGCGTGCCATACGAATTACATAGGACGGTTAACGGAGAGGCTGGCACTTAGTCTCGGACCAGACTCTCTTCACCGTTCCAGTTCACAGTAGTACATTGGAGCCTAAAGCGGCGAACAAAAACATATATGGCTGACGCAAATTAGGTCTCTACACGCCCCATGCCTGACGATCTTGTTTGTCCAACGGCTGACAGGGATTAAAGGCATATATAAGTACCTGCCCGAGCTGCGCCCATTATCACATCTCATCCCCGCCTCCTCAAAGACGCCTTAGCTACCCATCAGAAATAACCATTGACAAGCCATGACCCGCCACATATTCAACTTCAACTTCTTCGCCTTCCTTATCAGCATGGCGGTTCTCGTTCGTGCTCGCGACGGCCCATCGACGATCCCAAGCGCATATACCTGCCCTCCTACGGATGACGCCGGGTTTGCCCTCGAAAACAACGATGTGACCACGGACCCCATCTTCTGCTCGTATCCAGCCTTCCCCGGGGAGGATCCCAACGACTTCTTCTGCACCTACTCCATGGTATGTTACATCTATTAATTTATAAGGGTGTTTCCAGATTAATGCTGGCATCTTATACTCGTGTACCAGACGACTGGAGTACTGGTACAGGATCAAGATGCAGGATTTTGCCCGACGAATGCGGTGCTAGTGACTGGCATGAGCAAGCGTCAGTCTAAAGCACATGCTCCCCTTCCAACGCGGCCGAAAAATGTTGTACGCGGGAATTCAAACGCGGCAGGTGACAAGGCCTACCTCAAAAGCGCCGTGCCACTCCAAGGTTGAGAATTGAGCGAGTTGGTCAGAGGAGCTTTGGGGTGTTTTTTCTTCTTCGAGTTTTAGGGATTGTTCCAAAATATCGTATGTAGTGCCGATTCACCATTTGCGTCCAATTTTGTAGACTGCACAATTTCATTTATGCTAGAGATGCTCGAGAACTGGCGAAGCAGCCCTTCAGGCTGCCATTTTTGTTCATGGAATACAACTTGGGTATAACAGTATAATTATCATGGTGGTACGGTACATTACAAAACTTGAAAATACACAAAAAACAAATATTAAGAGAGAAATACATGACGACTTGATGATGAATTGCAACAAATGTATTTTGGAACGGTGATAACTCGAAGATAGTTGTGAGGGCCTGCAACTTCAGGGGGTGTGGGTTGACTCGGATTCAAATAAAATCTGGAACAATAACGATTTCCAACAGCGGGTGTTCAGACGTGGTGAGAGCTTCTGGTAAAACTGAAGTAGACTTCCGATGTGTCCTCTCGCGAGAGTTCATCGTCTAGCCAGGAGTTGATCCGCAAAGCCTGCTCGACAGATCCCTGTTGTCGAAAACGAGCCGCGAAATGGTCAAGTTTATCAGCAACTATGCGGTGCAGAGCAGACTCGGAGCTGACAGTGTTGGTAGGGAAGGCCAACTCTGATCCAGTATCCATGTCATCCACTTTCAAAGTGTTGACTACAGTGCTAGCAGAAGCAAATCCCTGGCTGGATTCTAGCGATGGCGTGCCCGCTGAGGGAGAAAGAGTGTTTGATATGACGATGTCAGATGGCATAGAAGGATAATGAGATTGTACAGCAAAAAGATCCTTGCAGAAGCCGATGATAGGATCCCGAGCATGTAACAGAAGATAACCATTCTTTGTGACTGAGAGAGGAAATCCAGGAGCGCAAGAAATCCATCGAGAAGCCTCGAGGTTATAGAGCTGCAGTCTCCGAGAGCTAGGAGCAGCATCGAGGTCGAACCCAGGATTGACGTGAAGATCAGTGACTTCTTCGGGTACCCACTTTGGCCGGCGAGAACAGTCATGGACTACAAGAATGAGAGGCCCCGCTAGACGCTGGAAAGGTTGTTGAAATTTAAGATTAGATATGATAAAGACGATTCACATATTCCAAAAAAACCAAGGTGGGTGGCTGCCCTCTCTACTCCCTTCTTCGAGTGCTTGGTCTTTTCCTCCAACTGCCGCTCGTTGAGACGATCAAGCTGAGTTCATTTGCCATGAGCAAGTTCCCACAGCGGAGGCATTGATGTGGGCTGCTTTGCATGGCTACGAGGTGGCTCAGAGGGAGAGGGGAGGGTCGCAGCGGTGGAGCTTGACGAGGAGAACGAAGACGAAAACGCTGGGCTTCGCCGGCGGTCACTCGGCGGTGTCCGCCGGCATGAGTTACTCAAGCGGGAGCGCCGAGAGCGCGCCGCGAGCGGGATTTATTCTTAGAAATCGCCTTTTATAACGGCGGAACCTCAAAACTGCCTTGTCTAAGACAGAATGGCCTTTAATACACGTCGGATTCGACGGTAACGCTAACACTGTATAATGGCTCATTTGGACCGGACTGCCAAATCGGCCAGTGAATGGACTGACCACGAACTAGATGCGTACAACATAACCACCGCGTCCGTCCCACCACACAAGTTCTTCCCTCTGCCAGACCCGCCGCTCGACCACTTAGATCCCACCATCCTCGACCGCCCCGTCAGGCCTGAATATCCCGGCCTTTCCGCCGACGCCCACCGCTTCTTCAGCTACCTCAAGCTCGCCGAGCAGGATGGGAAGCGCTACATGGCCGAGTTCGTCAACGACCTGCAGAAGCTCCTCGACTTCAACGAGGGGACGTCGTCGGCGTGTCGCGCGAGAACATACCCTTCACCGTCAGCGGCAGCACCGGCCCCACCGCACAGGCGGACGTGTGCCTCGTCGACTTCAGCACGCCCCGGACCTCCGTCTTCCCATATTCGCGCACGGCCCCGAGGCGCAGGTCGTCGCCACCGCTATCGCGGCCTTCCGCTGGAACAACCGCACGCGCGCGCAGATTGGCGCCGATCCGCTGCAAAGCATGACGTTCCCCTGCTTCAATATGGCGTGCAGAACGCGGCCGACGTTCTATCTCGTGCCTGTCACGGAAGAGCTGAGCGACTCGGTCCTCATGGGTCGGTATCCCACTACCGCAACACGGGTGTCGCGGTGCGAGACAGCGCCTATAAATGATCAGACTGAGAGTGTGGGGATGGAGGATCCGCAATATAGGCGGCTTGCTCTGTCGCGCCTCATTGCTTTCAGGGAGCTTGCACGAAGCTGCTGGCAGAAGATTGTGCCAAAAGGACCGGACACGGTTTAGTGGGTGTTTACTCGTACTCTGCGACATCTACGTGAGCGGTGTTATAATTTCAACCTGCATTGGGGGACACATACTTTTTATATCTTCTCTTTTAATATCTCGTGTTCAATCTTGCCCTTAATTGCAACGGCCAGGTGTCGCGAGGAGGATCAGAGGGGCACTTGAAATCCTTGATCCGCTATGGCTAGTGCTATATTGGCGAACGAAGGGAGTAGATCATAGCCCTGGCATGTTACCCTTGCTTTGAACCTTTTGTGCCGAAGGTGGACGGTGGAACGGCTGTTCGGATTCATTCATCAGAATGGGTTGTGTCGTCTGGCTAAGAGAAACTGATGGCTGGTCTCAAATCTTCGAAGTCTTTTAAAAAGCCTTTCGGGTTAAAAATGATTCGTGATTGTACATACTCTAGACAGCCTTGCCCATCTGTATATTTGATGCTGAGACGATTTCCAGTGGGTGTAACGATCCGATGGCTGATATCAAGCTGATATGAATCGATATCTGACAATGGTGGAAGTTGAGGGGAAATGTGCATGTCATATGAGATGAACCCACGACATGTAGACATGGCGAAGATCAGAGAATGAGTCCTGGGGTAACATGCAGGACATGGTCAAGTACTTCAAAGTAATTGTTGTCCTTTGTTGTCAAACATTCAAGTTGGCGGACGGCAAATGCAGATTGCAGATTGTCTGTTCTGTGCTTGCGCTCCTTCCAAATTCTCTCACAAAGATTTCGAATCCCAGGCCTTTCGATGTCGACCAATTTCACCACTCCTCAAGATCTCGAGAAGTGAATTTTTAGCGCTCGGATTCAGTACGTTCAGTAGTCATCATAGATGCCGATATTCATACTCAGACAGGTCCGCTCGGCCCAAGGCTCGGCCTCACATGCACACTTGGCCATCACTTCTAAATTGCTCGTTGCTATATTGTTGCTACGGGGAAAAATACTAAACTGCAATGGACATGGACTAAAACAATGGGTTCACGCTGCCCAAGGCTGTGCTTCGCGTGAATACTTATGGACAATGGCGCGTGGCGTTGTTCTGTCATTTTTTTTCTCCTTCACGTTCAGGCGACTTTTCAGCTAGGCGAGTGCGCACGGCAGGACCCGACGTTTGAAGACGAACTTGTTATATACGGCGTTGACCTTCCCTATCCTCTACGACTGTCATCATGGCTGAAATGGTGGATTGTTGCGGGTGCTGCTTGTTATGCTGTGCATGCGTTTGTGAGTAGTATCAAACCTTCTCTCCCAGTTGCCGCCAACTCATCTGCGCCCTCTTCGAAAACTCCAGCTGTGTGCGGGAGACTGTGTCTCTGGAGTATGTCCGCCTTTCTCTGTCTCCCATCCGTACATGCCTGATATTTTACCACCAATTAGTACCATGGCCCGGCGACAGGCGCAAAGCAAAGGCTATAGAGGAAGACGAGGAGTTTGCGCGCCAGGTCGAACTGGACACGTTTGGCATGTCCCCGCCTGCGCCAAACGGCGCGAACTACACCCAGCCTGCACCGCAGGACGCACCCATCGTCAACTCCAGCAGGCGGAGTCGCAGCGCAGGGGCACCCAAAGGTACGCCCGATTTCCGAGTCCATCCGCCGTTTCCTCTGCGGAGCAATTTGACGGTGGGCTGATATGTTGAAATGAAACATTGAAGACCATCAATCAAACGACGGCCACCACAGAGCGCAGAGCAATGGGCATCCAGACGCGCAGGAGCACCTGCCGCCGCGGAACTCGAATGGGAGGACCAGCCAGGACCCGAACCGGCCGACGAGCTACGAGTACCCCGCGCAGACCGTCGCGGCGCGCGATGACAGGCTGGAGCATGTCCGCGGTGCGAGTTCTGGTAGTCCGGCTGCGCTCTATGCTGCCCAGCAGCAGCAGCAGTCTGCTCCTGCGCCGCCGAGCCCACCAAACGAGCACCGTCGAGTACGGTCAAATGACTAGGGGATCATTGTTGAACTTTTCTTAGGGGTTTGTGCAGGAAGAAAATTTCGTCGTGCATGATGTATGATGGGTGCTACATCTACGGGGTCTCTATTATTTAATTCGCATCACTGCTAGCGCTGAACGTTGAACCGATATAGTCCAGTTCCAACTTCCTAGTTAAGCACGGATTCCGTCTCTCATTTATACCCAAATTTTTGATTAGATATCTTCTTGCCTCTGAATCGACTCCCATCAGATTTTAGAAGGCCGCTAGTCCAAAACATCTAATACTTATGCCGCTAACATTTGGTGCTAGCGCTCGAGTCTCGACTCACAGCAATTTGAATTTGTACAATGAACAATTCTGAATCATATGCGCGACGCGTTCTTGGCGACGCGGTGACACGTTCTTTAGGGCGGGCTATTGCGCGTCGGGTCTCAGATTTTATACGTTGTCCATGCTGTGTCCGATGTCAAGCTTGTATGACTCGGATTCCAAACAATCTGGAACTGTTTGATGTAACTCCCGGACCCGTTATGACGTCTGAAGATACGAGCCAATCACTCTGACAGGGACTGACTCGCCACGACTGGAACCGATTTCATGTTTACCACTGACGAGTCGGTACCGTTCCATTCAACCCTCTGGAAATTTTACACATAAATACTGGCACCATAAGCAGGCTGTTGACCATCGACTCTCAGTCGTTAATCATGGCCGCCACCGCCAACTCTTCTGTCCATGTTGCTGGATCCGTCCGCGTCTCTTCTTCTCGTCCTGTTACACTTCCTAAAATCCCCGAACTGTACAACCCAAACTTCCTCGATGTCCTACTTCCAGGCGCGACCCCTGCTATAATCGTCGACACCAAAGCCGCGTCTAGCGTCCCAGCCAAGCGAAATCCCTTCATGGACGCACTGAAGGCTACTGCGAACCACACCTACACCGCCAACGGCGCTCAGGCTCTGAGATCCACCCTCTCGCCCGCCCTAGACGCCTTCAACGGCCTGAACGAGTACGTCCTCCCCGGGGACATCGACCGGCTCCTCGCCGCGTCGTGGGCGGAGGACCCGCAGCTGACCCTGCGCCTCATCTGGAACGTGCGCAGCATCCACGACGGCGTCGGCGCGAAGGAGCTCTTCTACCGCGCCTTCGGGTGGCTCTACGTGCACCACCCGCGCACGGCGATCGCCAATCTGCAGCAGCTGGTCGTGCCTGCGTGTCTCGCGCGCAAGAAGGGCAGTGCGGCGCCTGCGACTTTGAAGGCGCACGGGTATTGGAAGGACCTGCTCAATATCCTCGCGCTGGCGACCCGGGACGAGCTGACTGCGTACAGAGCTGGTTTCCTCCATTCTCCGCGGGACCAGTTTACTTATGGGAAACACAAGGGTACTCAAATCACGGGCGGGACTCCTGCGTCGCGCAGCGAGGCGAACGAGCAGGCCTCGCTCGCGGCGAAGGCGCGAGCTGCCGCGCGGCGCAAGGCGCAGGCCGCCGAGATGCACACCCGCCTCGTGGCGAAGCTCGCGCAGCCCAAGTACCGCGCGCTGTACATCGCCGTCGCGCATCTCTTCGCCGCGCAGCTCGTCAAGGACATCCGCGTGCTGTCCGAGCTCGCCGCCCTCGCGCCCGGGCAGAAGGAGCGCATGGCGCTGCTCAGGAAGCTCAGCCTCGCGGGCAAATGGGCGCCGACCCCAGGGCGCGCGCACGACCGCGTCACCAACATCTCCACTGCCATCGCCGAGCTCATCCATGCCTCTCAGGCTTTCGACCCCAAGTCCTACCCGGCCGCCCTGAAAACGCAGCTCAGCGCACATGCGCGCGCGGCCGTCCTCCGCTCGTTCTACCAGCGCTGGGTGCTCACCGAGCTGCGGCGCGCGGGGTGCTATCCCGAGCCGCTGATGTCCGCCAGGCGGTGGCGCGAGATCAAGTACACCCGCGTCTCCTCGGTCGCCATGAAGATCCACACGCCCATATTCTTCAAACACGACCCGGAGGGCTTCGAGCAGTACCTCACCTCCGTCGAGACGCACAAGAAGACCATCAGCGGCGCGACGCTCCCCCCGCACGAGCTCGTCGCGCAGGCGTTCCGGCTCGCGCACCCGTACGTGCCGGACGGCGCGACGCGGACGCAGGCGGCGCTCGGCGCCCTGCGGCGGCGGCTCGCGGAGACGGAGCTGCGCGTCGTCGAGGCGCAGTGGGCGACGCTCATCGCGACGCTGCGCGGCGCGGGCGCCCTCGAGAACGCGCTCGCGATCTGCGACGTCTCCGGCTCCATGGGGTCGCTCCACCCGGCGTCCATAAAACGGCAGCGCGGCGGCGGCGGCCCCGTGCAGCCCATCCTCCCGGCGATCGCGCTGTCCCTGGTGCTCGCGGCGCTCGCGGAGGCGCCGTGGAACGGGGGGTTCGTGACGTTCTCCGCGCGCCCCGCGTTCGTCGCCGTCGACCCCGCCGCGCCGCTCGCGGCGCAGGCGCGCGCGGTGAGCGCCGCGGAGTGGGGCATGAACACGGACCTGCAGGCCGTGTTCCTCGACCTGCTCCTCCCGCTCGCGGTGCGAAACCGCGTGCGGCAGGAGGACATGGTCAAGCGGCTCTTCGTCTTCTCGGACATGCAGTTCGACCAGAGCCTGCCGACGGCGCGGGGCGAGTTTTTCGGGGGCGTCAATGCGCCGGGGGCGGCGACGGCGTGGGAGACGACGTACGACCGGATCGAGGCGGCGTATAGGGAGGCGGGGTACGAGGTGCCGCAGATCGTGTTCTGGGATCTGGCGGCGGGGGACAAGACGGTGGAGGTGCAGGGCGACCGGAAGGGCGTGGCGATGATGAATGGGTTCTCGGCTGCGATGCTGAAGGTGTTCATGGGCGAGGAGGAGGAGGAGGAGGAAGTGATGGAGTGGGAGAATGTTATGGAGGGCGGGGAGAGTGTTACGGTTGCTGAGAAGCTTGAGCAGAAGAAGGCGGAGATGGAGTTCAATCCGATAAATGTGATGAAAAAAGCCTTGATGAGGCGTAGCTATGACGGGCTGGTCGTCCTGGACTGATTTTATTTATTTTGCACGCATAGTTTTGTAATTCCTCTTATACCCACATATTCTACTGTACATTAGATTGCATCTTGCTCTTCATCCATTGTAGCATACACTTCATTTCGCAACTTAATATTCACAAGCAAAATTTCCAGTCAATTTATGTCAGATATATCTCAAGCATTGAGATCGAGTTGTTCTATCGTCTACTGAGACGCCTTTAAGTTTCACTCCTTGGGCACAAGTCCCCAAATACCGCCCATCACAACCATCATGGCCAACAGCCTGCACCAAAAACCACACGCAATCAGCTCTCATAAAAATCCACTGGATAAAATCGTCCACTTACAGCGGCTGCAAAGCGCCCACCCCCAACTTCCCCGCCACTGTTCCTGTCAAGAACGGCAACAGCGCGCTCCCCGCCGCCCCGGCCGCTGTGATCCACCCGATGGCGCCGGTGATGAGCGAGCGCGGGATGACGCGCCCCGCGTGGCTGATGGCGATGGGGTACATCGGACCCAGGAGGACGCCGATCAGGAATACGGCGATGGCGTCTACGATGAGAAAGGGAACTAGCCAGACGACTAATTGGAGACTATGAGTGGAGAGCGATGTCAGTGTTAAAGAAGAGATTCGTAGATAGTGAATATATGTACGCACAGTATGACAAAGCAGGTATAAACATATATTGCGCGTATTTCCCCAATCTGAAATCCTACTTGTAAGAGGATGAACCAAAATTAAGATCGCGACACACTATACATACCTTCTTGTTGACCTGGATCAAAACAACGCGTCCCACAGTCATGCCTTGGGATCGAAATAATTTCGTTAAGGGTTACCACATGCATTTGTTTCAACGTACCACCAAAATACCCTGAAGTAATATACCCAGTTTTTGGGCCTCCTCCACGAGAGAATACCAGGATAGTCACAATCCACCCTTAGAGAATAACATTGGATTGAAAATGGTCTCTGAGACAAAAACGATGTACGTACCGCCGATCGTCATTTCCACTCCGATATAAATGACCAAGAAGAGTGCTATTAGGTGAACAGCTTTCAGGTGCAATAGTTGAGAGTATTTGTTACCCTCCTCTGCGTTAAGTTTTTCAGGAACGATTTCTCCAGCCAGCATCAGATTTTCTGGTGATAATGTAAGACACAATAATTAAAATATCAAATAGACGTTTGTACGCACCATCTTGATCTTTGAACTTGAAAACATATGCTTGGGCGGCAGCATTTATGAGGGAAAGCATCAGCGTCACAGCAAAATGCAATGACCAATGTTTCATCTGAGCAAACTGCGTCGCAAAAAGTGGAGAAATAAGTGCACCGACGCCTACGCCGTGTGGCAGTATTTAGAAGGCATCTATTAAGAGGATCGATATAGGTAATCACCGTAGAATGCATGCAGTAGGCCCATCTTTCGCTCGCCATCGTTCCGCACCATGGCGATGAAGCCATTCGCTTGAGCGTCCTGGAACCTGGTGTGAAAATATGCTAATCACCTGAGAACCATGCACTGACCTGTATAGCTGCACCCATGCCGGTGAATCCAAAGGCGATGGTGAATAAAGGAAAGGGAAGAGCTAGGGATTGGGCAGCGAAGGCAATTGACTGGAGAAAGGAAGACAAAAGGAGCATCTGAATGGAATTTTAAGTAAGCTTGGTGCTTAGGACGCGGTTAAATTTTGAACAGGATGGGCAGAGAACGTACTTTTCCAAGACCAATCTTGTCACCCAGGGGCATGTTAAGGAGTGCGCCAAATACGCTACCCTAGATATGCATATTAGTACATAGTATCCAATAACTCTGCGATCTCTTACAGAGAATCCTAGCACGAAAATCCAAGAAAGGGTGTCGAATCCGACCTAATAGGATACGGCGCGAGACTTGCTTAAGCATACGATCCCAGTAAGCATAAAAAGGATCACAAACATTGTAAACTTCATGTATTCGAGGAAGGAGAGGGCCAATAGACCCATCAACCCAGCCAATAAGAAAGAGCGACCAGCATAAAGAATAGAACTGCAATCGTGCGAGTGTCTGCTCTTTCTGTGATAACGGCCTTGGACTCTCCTCATCGTGTAGCAAAGATCCCTCAGGATTGTCGACAACAGTGAGTTCTTCGTAGTCATTCGTTGGTAGACCCATTCCGTTTCAGTATACCACCAGTCAGAAATTTGGGGGAATATAATCCCCAGAGCTCGGTTGAAGATGGTGAGGTGGTCAAGATAAAAATAGCCACATTTGCTTGTTATAACATGGCGCGCAGGTCACAATTGCTGGTGTGACGCTCTGTGGAAATTATTGAATTTTCATTGGGGTTCTAGAATTTACGGTCAGCTTATGTGCTACGGTTATTCAATGAGTAATTCAACAGCCAGGATCTCACAAGTGCGGTCAAAGAATCCAGAAAGTCCAACCAAAGTCGAAAAAACATAACAATGTGACAGCCACTCCTGTGACCGACACATGTAGGTGCCGGAATAATATCGGAGATATCTTTGGGACTAGCGCACAACTTGGCGCAAGTCTGACAGTCGATTGTCCTCTGGTTGCCACCTTAATAAAATGCCCATATGTACGTCGCCATGCATATCGTGGCGCGCTAGGTGTGAGCTCAATCGCATAGCTCATATTAACCATCATAATTAACAATTGCATGAGATACAGTCCAACATTGGCCGTTGTAGGCTTGAAGCACTCAGTCTATCAGTACTTGGTTCACAGTTCAAGAAATAGGTTGTCAAGATATGTGAGCGGAAAGTTACATGTCATGCAAAGTAGAAGGCTTATAGAATATGTACGTGAGGAATGTTGTTCAAGACCCAGAAGGAAACGAAAGTCCAAGATATGGCGCAAACGAGAAGTGTCGATCGACCGGAATTTAACACGACGGAAATATCCTCAACACGATCCCCTGCATGGGATCCAACGAATGTGCTATTGTTCCGATAAAGCACCAATGAAAGATGCGTGTGGTCTCCCGAATCGTTACTCACTGCGTCTTCCTTCCAAGTTTCAAACTGCCCAGGAACGGACAGAATCTGTCCCTCAACGACATCGTCCTTTTTCGTGGCTACAAAGAGAGGTACTCGACATAAGAGCTTGGAATATAAAAACAGGCGATATGGTTACATTACCAAGAGCTGGCGGTAAATCTTCTACGAATTGACTAAAGTCATGCGCACGCCGTCGCTCCTCAAGGTTTTCACTGTCCAGACTTTGCCGCCTTGGAGTTGGGACACGCCTTCTTGCCCTTGCAATTTGTCGGTGAAGAGCCTATAATGAGAGCAGGATAAGATTATTAGTGTTAATGCGATGCTTCACTCTGAGGGGAGAGGTCACCCGAGCACCTGAATTTTGCATCCGAGAGCGATCGAGGCGGAGGAACAAGCAGACTGCGTCGATAGCGTCGTCGTCGTTGACATTAGCAGGTAGAGGGCTCTTCCTGCTGAGGCCAGGGCGAGATCGCAGATATTCTCGGAGGCGGAATATCAGGAGGGAGGTATCGCTACCAAGGCGCTTGACCTCCTCGTCGGTAGGAGCTTCCTCGCGCTTGGCCATCTCAACATAAAGCGGTACGATGTATTTGGGGTCCGCCTTGTATAACTCGTAGATGTAGATTCGATCGACTGTGGTGAGATCGCAGGTTTGCAAACCACGGATTGCGCAGTTTTGTACCTCGACAAACTCGTGCTCGCAAGCCGTCTTCAAAACCGACGTCCAGTCGGAAGCGCTCAGGTCGGTGTAATCCGAGTAGGTGCTGGAGAGATAGTCATTTTTCAGACAGCAACCAATTGAGGGGGGGAAAAACATACGGGTTGTAGAAAATGAATAGAAATCTAGCGAACTCGGAGGGGCTGCTATTTTTGATAACTATGGGTTTGGAGTCGCTGGACCCACTGCGTGCCGTGTTGGGTGCGATGGGGGCTTCGAGTACCGCCCTGAATTTGGCCGAGTCGCGTTCAAAGAAAAAGGAATGTACACGGAACAACATATTATCCACCTACGTGTCGACAGGTTTAGACGATGAAGCGGTGGCATAGCATTCTCCTGACTTACCAGAAGGTGGAGATTGGCGTCTGGGATGTAGTATTCGGAATGGCGCGAGTACTGCTTGTTGGGGCATGACGTGCTCATTATTAGATGCGATAGGAATGTTTTTCGTGGCGGAGGTGGAGTCGAAGGCGGGGATTCTGGATATCAGGAGATGAAGCAACGAACTCGAACTGCATACCTTGAGCTTTTTAACCTTTATGTACTCCTGTAATCTGCACATTCTTAGAATGGAAAAACTACGAGCGCCTATTCAAGCGAATGGAGATATCCTATTCTTTCTAGCAGCAGGATGTATTCTTTTTTGCCTGCAGCTTTGTGGTAAACGTCGTCAATCTTCCTGGATGCCACGAACGACAATGAGCCTCACAAATTAGTTCCGCAGGTTGTGGCCACGGACAATTGGTGTTGTCCTCTAAATGGCATGTTCCATACGCGCGACCAAATCTCGACAGCCTTGAGGATGGGTTCAAGCTTTCCATGCGGCGCAATGTGCACGAGAAGGGGGTGCGAATAGAAACGCGCGATGAAAAAGGGAAGGAGGACAAGGCGGTAGCCGCGCCTCATGCCTGCTGATGCGCATCCCACGCGCTCGATCTGCCATGAGGGAAAGAGGCGTGGTCTCAACTGATGTCGTTCTCCTAAAGATCCTCGCAGAAGTTAAGCAACTGCGAAGGCGCTATTGTGAAGACAAAGGAGAGAAGTCAAATATAAAATGAAATGGACATTGCCTGATTACTGGGAAGTCGTATTAAGCGCCCATGTACAACGCCAACGAGGTACGACTGAGGATCAGAGCAAATCTTAGCCTCAAGGCAAACATGCGCACCACGTACTTTCACAAACGTACTTTCACAAGGGAGCAATTTTTTTGGAGACTCTCGCAATAAGCCTGTATGCAAAATAGGAGGCGACTGACATCGAGCACGAGCAATATCGCCGAGGACTAATCATTTGATGTCTACACAAGCGCTTGATTCACCTTCTCCACGAAGCCCGCGCCCAGTCCCTTGGTCTGGTCAGCCGCGAAGGCCTCCAACCCATAGAGCCGCCTTCCCTCTTCGGTATTTATATCCGCTACTGAGCCACGTCCTATGAACTTGGACTCGCCTTCGCCTCCAGGAAAGTCCCTGTATAAGGAGCTTGAAGTCAGCCGTTATCGACCTGAGAATCAGTGTTGAGGGACTCACGGAGGTGGCAAACCAGCAAGGAAGTTGATTCGTTGGTCTCGGAGGTAGCTCGCACTTGAGGTCGATCAATATCATTAGATGGGTCAGAGTTGTGATAGCGACTTACTTGTGAACGGTGAGCGGGACAGCAGGAATGTACATCACGGACGAGTCGCCTGCTCCTGTATGCCTAGCTTCGACAGCATGAACGACATCACAATGCCCTATGTATTCGATAAAAACATTGATGGGTCGATGAGCAAAATCTAATCATTTACGAGACCAACTCACAGTAAACCTGATCTCCAGGCTCAACTCTAGGGATCGACACCACTGTCCTGGCAAGCTGCAAATGCGGGTGTGTCTTCTCATTGAGCTCCTGTGTCTTTCCGATGCTGCTTCCAGGGAACGACGACGACTCGAGATCCGGAACCCAATCCTCAAATTTCAAAGAGGAAGAAAGCGGATCTCGGGGACAGAAGAAAGGGCGCAGGAGGATGTAGGCTGAGGCGAGAGAGAGCATGGGGAGTACGCGCAGCGTACCTTCGCTCGGGCCTGTGCTGGACATAGCAGTCCAGCCTTGCCATGCTCGGAAGATAGAGCACGCATTTCTAGTTCAAGAAAATGATCAGGGATGGGCGAACAGAGAACAAAGTAACGAGCACTGACGAGGTGTGATACATATCCTGTCGTGCTCCAATACGAGGCGTCACGTCGAACGGGTCATGGTTCCTCCAATGACTCCCCCCTTTCAAAAGGTTGGCAAACACTTTCTGCATGCCCTTGTCCTCCCACCGCTCGACGGAGCCTCCGTCTACGTGTGGGCCCAGAGTAAATTTGGCGTCGCCTGGCTGGCGAATGCGGAGGCGGTCGAAGTACGAAATGGGGGTGGCAAGGTTGGCTTCGGTGGAGGGGTCCGACTTGTGCCAGAGGGAAAGCAGGAATTTCTGAGTATTGACTATGCTGGGGTGTGTACGGGCTTGGGTTTGAGATTTAGAATTATAGATTTCGAATACTTGGACGTTGTCGGCGGGGAAGCCTGGATTAGAAAGTTATGTTATTTTTTCGATGCCAATGATCAATTTGATCGAAATTTTTCAGTTTACCTTTAACATGGTCTGCGTTGACTCTTGCGTAGTCCCTAATAGATTGCTTCCATTCTAGAGCTTTCTATTAAGCACACGTCAGAAAAAATCAATTGTACTATACACGAAAACCTACCTCCTTTGGCACGCCACCTGTAACGATGACTGTGCCTATCTTCTTGATCGTGTCGATTTTCTCTTGCGAGAGTCCCGCTACGAGCTCATCATAGCTAACCCGCGGAATGATCTATGAGCAAGAGGCCCTTGAGTAAACGTCCCAAGACAGAGCCAAAAGAACAACTACCCACCTCGGAACCCTTCGCTGCAACCTCTTCCACGGCAGGCCCCAAAGCCTCGAGCACTTCTCTCCAACTTTCGACGAGAGAGTCCTTCCAAAGCTCCTTCTTCAGATCGACAAAGCGATCAGGCAGAGTGTTATGCTCTTCATCGGTAAGAGAGGTAAAGATATCGGCAATAGAACCTTCGCTCTTCGCTGCTCTAGTTCCGGTAGCGGTGGCCGTCATCATTGTCCTCTTCGAGCTATGTCGCAAGAGAGTTGATAAATTTCTAGTTGTGAGAGAGATGTTTGCGGGGAGCATCATGGCCTAGAATTCACCCCAAACCGCCTCGGTCTATGTTATATGTAGCATAGATAGTCATCTGACATGAGCGTTGTCAAAATGAAAGGTATGAAATGTTGAAATGATAAGGTATCGGATGAGAAGAAAAGAGTGTCGTGTGATCTATTCTTGGCGCTTACCGAGGCTTACCAGTAACGTTGGCGGTTCAAGATAAGATCCGAGGTTTCTCCGAAGCCATATAAGTAGTTCAACCTAGTTCAACCAGCTTAGATAGACCGAGGTGGAACAAAAACCACGCTACTTCGCAAAGTACTTATAATGATTGTAACCTCATATATCCATCTTCTGTGATGTAAGGAACATAGAAATTGTTCTCGAAAAAGACATCACAGAAGCCATGTCGTCGGCCGAGAGCAACATTGAACAAATGAACTGAATACAGGATTTCCTCTGCTCTATTTTTCAATCGTTTGATATACCGCTTGTTAAGGCAGCACATATGGCATGGTGAGGGTGATGACCTGCGCGAATATGAGAGCTGAATGAAGGTAATCCAAGGAAAGCTTAACGCGATCTCAACGATGTTTTTCTAAAGCAATTATTAGAGGCGGTGGAGTTGAAAGGGCAAGATATAGCTTACTAAGTCTGTCGTCAATTTTGGCGTCGCTCTCTATCTCTGATACAGTTAGTGTGAAAATAAGGGTGTGAAGTTCTGCAGATAGACAGATCATGTCGTCGTACGCAAGAGAACTTGGAGCTCGGGATATCAGCACGTTCAATCCCTTGAACGAAACCAAAAGGAAGGACTGTGCTGTAGAGCTCATGCGAGAGCTCCTTTGCTTCTTGTATGGCCGCTTCCTCGGTAGCATTGTCACGCCCAAGCGGCCGTTCCCTTACGACAGTGAAGAAATTCTTCCAGGACAGCATACCCCTTGAGGTAGTCGAGAAGAGAGGAGGTTACATCTTCGACGACCAAATTCTTGATATAGATCGACGCTGATGCTAGTTCCCTCCAGAGATGCTTCTGGCCTGCAGCGTGCATACCACCATTCTTTCGGGAGACATCGAGCGACGTCATTTGTCGAAGATGAGGCAGCGCAATGGAGTCAAGTTTGAGAGAATATCCTCCCAGCCGAAGCTGTTGAAGCTGCATGCAAGATTCGCGGGGCATATCCTGTATGATTTCATGCGTAACATGCTGCATGTCTGTCGGGAGTCCAAGGAGCGGCGAAAGTGATAGACCTAATTTATTCGGGGAGCCGCCATTCTTGAGTATGGTGCGTAGCTGAAGGTTAAGATCTGCAGCACAAGGTATAGACAGGTTGAGACCGCTGACAACGATGCTTCGGAGGTTCTGGAAACGACAGAGAGAGGGCGGAACAGAGAATTCGAGACAGAGCTCTTCAAGGTGAAGGAGCTCTAAGAGCCCTACCACAATAGAGTAGAAGATATCAAGACTGTGAATATTCCAGCTTTCCACAAATAAACAATATGTCATTCATAGGGACGAAGAATCTGGCTTACTGGACAGCCCTAACATTTCGTAAAGATTGTATCGCCTTCCTCATTGAACCTCCCGATAAGCCGTGGTACTTCGCAAAATTGAATTGGGGGACGTTATTCGGAAGAGACTCGATTCGCTGCGTCTTGGCATACTGGCAAGCGGGATGCGTGCCTATTGTCAACGCCTGGAGGTAATTCACAATCGCAGAGAGGTAATCGTCGTAGAAGTGAACCTTGACCTTGCAAAAGAGAAGAGGATCTGCAGCAGATTTGAAGCGCTTGCATATGAGGCGTATTTGTGAAAGACTGGGCTTGGAACAAGTTCGAACACCTTTATGCGTCGAGATACAGATTAATGCAAGGCTATACGCAGTTATCTATACAACCTACTGGGTGGTTCATACTGATTAATTTGCCAGATATACAGGTATAGTGTGACTTACTCGGCGTCCGTTTGCCAGGTGATTGCCAGTTTTGTGATGCAACACACTCTTCCGTGCAAAAAAGGACCTGTGCGCACCCAGCGTTATTCCGTGGGTTATGGCTACAGAGCATTATGTGGGCTGCCCCCCAAGTAAAGATGGTTTTTGAGCCGCCAAGCAGCCTCCTGACGCACACGTCGTCTGAGGTTGGTCAGGGAACAAGTTGCGTGTTGAAATTGATGCAGAAGTGCGCGGGAATATCCGACGGAGTTCCCGTTGCTTGTCGGCGCCATTCGCCAGCGCTCTCGTCCAGCTCTCGTCCACTCGGCAGGAAGGGCGCTCTGCATCTCCATCAATATATCGGTTGTGCCCTCGCGAGCGCGTTTTATTTGCTGCAAATTTTCAGTACGATTAGGTATGCACGAACAGCCGAAGAAAATCCCAAGGCTGCAGTCCCCATTGACAACGACGCGGCCAACTGACCAATTTTTGCATGATATTTCAAATTTACAAATGCGAACGTTGTTCTCTCAGAAGAATCTTAACAACTTGAACGGGTTATTTCTACGGGGACGAACTTGAAACGGCGGGCCACCGTATAAGTAGATGGTGGAAATAAGCGCCCATCTCTTCACCTCAATAGCGCATTTGCCGCGTAGCCCAATCGGTCAAATAAGCCTCCTCAACATTTTCTGCGATATGTGTGGAACCAATTGCCAATAAACAAATCATTAATATTTCAAGTCTACATATCTAATCGTCCTCAGTATCCTCATCTTCGTCATACATTTCAACATTATCATCCTCATAATAAGGTCCCCTCGCAACCCCTGGGTCTATTCCCAGCTTATATCTGACGAGCCCAAATGCCAGATCGTTCGCACATCTGGGCATGTTCACGAACCCGCCGTCATCGCCAACTTCGTCCGGGTTGTCCCATAAATCGTCAAATGAGCCATCTCCGAGAATGGATTGTCCCTTCGCTGTATCGATGATCGCATCCAGAGCGTATTCTACCCGGCCGCCTTTATCGATGTAGAAGCTGACATATCTGGGTTCGGTGGCAAGAGCCTGTGCAAGAACACGAGCGGGAGTGGGGATCCCGTTCGCTGCATTCCTGAGGATATGTACGACAGCTGAGAACATGGAGCGATACCCCTGATAGAATGACTTGTACATCTGCTGCCGTAATGCGAGCGGAAGATAGTCGGTATTCAGAGTGGGGATTTCGTGTATAGACAACGGCTTGTAGGCCTTGAAGTAATCCAAATCCATCCCCATGCTGTCATATCCCACCACCGAGGTGGCTAGACACAATCACCAAATATGATTAATAGATTTGATATGGAGAATCTCGGGAAAAACGCACTTTCAAGACGGAATCTCATGCGTGGGGAAAGCCATTGATCCGTGCATGAGCCACAGGTACATCCAAGCCGGCGCTTAATGATATACTCCCCTTCTAACTCAGAAATGAGCGGCATCCCCAGCGCCCTCTTCAGAAGGTACTCGCACGAAAGTGTCTCCGGCGCATACCCATCCCATACGCCTAATACAGTCTCCATGAACTCTCGATTCTGCCGCATCGTATCCTGCAACTTCTCCAATGGCGTCATGTGTTCCTTGTTTGACACGTTCCGCAAGTCATCTGCCACGCCAAGGTCGATCAGGGCCCGCAAGGCAGGCAAGTTTGGCACACCGGCAGCGACATAGAGGGGCGTAAAGCCCGCGTTATCTGGCTGGTGGATTTTAGCTGGGTCCGACGCATGCGCAGCGGCGAGGATCGCAGCGATTTCGGCCGTCTTATTATTCGCGATGGCCGAGTGCACTGGATATTCGCGCTGCATGTCCTCAGGACTGAGCTCAGGTGCGTCTGCATACTCGTTGCCCAGTCGTTCTGGGTCGCTTTCGATCGGGAGTTGGTGCGACGGGTGATCTGGGTTAGGAGAATAACCGAAAAACGAGGTGCGTCCGATGCGTCGGAAACCGTTCTGTGGTATTCGTTAAAGTTAGGAACTGACCAGTCGGCAGTGATACTCTGCTCACCTTGCGGAAAAATGCAGTGACCCCTTCTACCTTTGCTTCCCAGCTAGTCCTGGTATCGGACTCGTCTCTGGAAGGTGTGGGCCAGCAGAAAACGTTTGAATCCCCGAAGGAAAGCACAATCGATGATTGGAAAAATTGTTGTAGGACCAACGATCCGACCCCACGTCTGCGGAACTGATTTACACCTCATTACACGGCCTAAAAAAAACCAATAGTGAGAAGCCCTACCTGTTCCTTTACAGTCAGATCTTCAATATATACAATTTCTCCAACACTCAACTCCGTGCCCCAACACCCCGAACCACTCCTGTATCCGCCGTCTATAAGCCAAGGGCGAATGATGCTCCGTGCGTCGAAAAGCGTTGTGGCGAACTCCATCATTTCCTGGCTCTCGTCATCCATCATCTCCAAGAAGTCGCTGTTGTCCTTGAAAGTGTATCGACGTTCCACCTTGAGGCCACGTATTTTGGCGATTTCTCCGTGCTTTGGGTGCTGTGCGACCCCATAGAAATGGTGAAAGCGACTCGTGTATCCGTAGCCTGCCGCGTTGAATGTAACAGTGCATTCTGCAATGTTGAATGGTATGTCGGCCATGGTTGGGAGTTGCCGTGTGGTTTTGCTAACTCTAGATGACAAGCGTAGTGATAGTGGTGCAAATCGAAGTCTCAGAAAAACAAAGCTGCACTGTGAGTCACTTTGTCTGGTCACACACACTAGCTTCAAGAATGAAGCACCACCCCACCCGGATGTACCGTTATGCATGCATGATTATTTCGTATACGCTGGACACCGTTAATGGGAGTTCAATATCAGTATATTTTTTGATTAAGCAGTTTTTCGGCCTGCGTTACGAAAATTGCTTGGAAATTGCATTAAATTCGCGACCGTGACTGAACTGTACGAATTCGTTACAATCTTCGAGCTCGGCAGATATTGCTACTGTTCACGGAGTAATCGGAGCTTTCCTTGAGCACTGGTATTGATTCAGTGCTTCGTCGGAGGGTGCTAGTAATGAAATGGAACTCTTAGTCATTTTGGGCGTTTAATTAAGCGAATTAGCGCCCATCAGAAGTGGTATCACCAACAGCCACGAATTATTAAGAAATGATACCAGTGCACCGGTTACCAATGAATTAACCTCCGCGAGAATTTTCATTGCATAGCTGGCTCCCGAAAGTCTACCTATTCCTTTAATACTAGACCACTACTAAAACGTGGTAGCCCACCACTGCTTTCCAATTGCCTCCGCTCCGATCCCATGGTCGCCGAAAGTCATAACTAGATTTCGGATTTATCCCACCGTGACTATCGTGTATGCCAACTCGAACTCCAACTACTTACTCAGAGTCCAGACATGCAGTGCGGTGCTGGCGAGCGGATCAGCGCTTAGCGGCTATGTATAACAGTCTGGCTATAAGTAATCTGATTTGCCAGTCAAGTAAGTACCAATTAACCGGAACTCAGCTAATATACTGAGTTTTCCGATATTCAGCTGCGAGGCAACTGGTCTCGTTTACAGTACTGGGAATCTGGGGCGGATTCTTCGATTTCGTTGATATGTAGCCCGAAAATAATTATATAACCTCAATCTTTTTGCCTTTGCATGATTGCATCATCTATGGTGGCGGTGCGACAGGCTTGCATAACTTGTCCCATCGACGTGGAGATATGTCAACTATATATATAGCTCGAAAATCAGCTACTACATATGTACACGGAGGATGCTTCTGTAGAGATCCGGGCATGGGAGACCGAGTTCATCATAAACTCATACTCACAGTACTTACTCATCTTCCAATCATTCAAGGTACCTCAAACCCACAGCCCGAAGTTGGCTCCGTGAAGTCCTATTACTTCGCACGCAAATACTAGAAATTTAACGACATTTTTGATATGATAAACTCAACGACGTGAGCTCCTTATGTCATACTTGATAAGTATCCGGGCCTGTAGATCCTTTGGCATGCGCTCAGGCACGCACCAGCGCTTCTTATTAAGTACTTAGATCTTAGATCTGTTGAAGCTGTCAGCAGTGTGATCGGATTGGCGTGAGTTATTCCATCAACAGTGAATAATGTACCCCGGGATCCACGGTAGGTAGGCGGTATTATGTTTACCGATGTTTTTATGGGGGACTTCTGTTCAGAAGCTCAGCGCGGAAGACAACTAGAGATTCATACAGATCTGATTCCTAATTTTTGTTCCCGAGCAGGGCCGTGATGCTTTACTTTGCCTTCTAATATCCGAATATCAATGTTTGAACAATTCGTCAATCACCGCTAACACTGAAAAAACCGCGGTCGAGAAGCTCGATGACTTGGAGTGAAGCGCCCTGAGTAATAAGTGATTGGTAATGCATAGATTCTACTTTTGGCAGCCACACAACTTGTGCGAAGTAAATATGCCGGATTTAATAAGATATTTAGGTTCCGGAAGGTTATGGAAAGTGCAGAGAATCTCATTGGGGTAAGATACTAATACCTCCAATGTTTTCCTGGTATGATGATACCATCCGTCGTAGTAGATGCAATGAGAGAAGAAGCCCGCATACTTGATGAGGTTGGTGTGCTAATTGAGCCAAATTTAAGTTTATCTCTGCCAGTTCCGTTCCTGTCATATGTTCTGTCATACTTAGGCAACTGTTATGATGCCGAAGATGACTAGATCTTTTTGCACCAACATCCGATGATAGGAATACTTTTCTCTTTGACAGAATACTGCCTCTGGCTGAGACACCCATGGAGACTAGAGATGTTCTGATCTTGAACTGAAGGGTGTACGGGCATATGACTGGCAGGTCATAGCTTAAGTTTCCACAGTTCCATTTTAAAAATCCACATTGGCGTTTAGAATAGCAATATCCTTGGGAATTATCCTTGCGACCCGATTTCTTCACAGGTACTTTGATACAAGTATCAGGAATGCGGGTAGTAAGCAACTTTAACTAAATACAAACGCTTCAAGCTCCAGTTCAACTCCGAGTCTCCGTCTGATGCGAAAATTATCAGGCTCGCCCAGCCATCGATCCCAGGATTCAAAGGTGTGCATAAAATTTCAATTCCTCGAAAAAATCACATACGATGCTATCGCAGCTTACCATTAGAGCGAAGACATCCGTTGTCTCCAAAAATGCGTTGATGGCGGCACATTGGTGTTCAAAATATTGCCGTTATAACTTGGGTTGATGGATTAGTCTCACTTTCCAACGCGTTTCCAGGAGCTGTTATAAATTCTTGATAGGGTTGTTTAAAAGTAAGCAATTTCGGGATGCTCGGAGAGGTTCGAGGCGGGCACAATGAAGGGCCATCAACACTGCTAAATTCAGGCGCCCTGATTTGTATGCCCTTGACCTTCGAATGTTCATTTTGATTTTAGAGATAATTCTCTCAAATATAGTCGCAGGCTTGTACTTAATGGATCTGATGGGTTACTCTGAAATTAGAGCGTCATAGTATACATTTTCCTGAATGCAAATCCAATCAGTCAGCCGTCGCGTGAGTGGGCGCTTAAATGCTGATTTCCCCTTTACCTGGGTATATCCGCTCACGCTAGTCCATTTTTTGCTCTTAATCAAAGCAGCTTCGGAAGAGCAATCAAGCTTTTCCATATGGTACCATGTACTCCGACTATAGGGCAATGGGAAACTGGCCAGGACAGTTGAATGGAAGACAGTCAAGTGGCACTTGTCTATATCATCCGACTTCGTCGATTATACCCATACCCAGGGCTACTCACCTACTATACATGGCATCAGAAGACATTATGTGTCATGCTGTACTCCGTGGGCTATTCAGACGTCTCAAGTACGTCCCCGCATGGCCGTTCAGACCCAATTCTCACTATATTTCGCTTCGAGATTTACTATTAAAAGAAACCTAATAGCTATGCATCCTCGCCCGTTCACTCAGTGCATAGAACCTTTATGGTACACAGAAATCTTGTTGATTTGCGGGGCTAGCTCTTTGAGAGTTATTTGACATCCGAGGACCACGCCGGATGGTACTTGTGCCAATGTTCGCATGTACGGCCCAACATAGTACATATAGTTATAGATGACTTTTCTGCTGAACCGAGAATGACGTTATAAAGGTGTTGTCCACACGAATCCCACAGATCTAGAACGTCAGCAAACCAGCTCAAAAACGATTGGCCTATCCGAGTCAATTCTTCACCGGAGAAAATGGACTCGATTGTTCCTCATGGAAGAAATCAGAACACTATGGATCACGACCCTTAATCTCATCTTTAGTGAGAGCATTTAAAGCGACAACCAATCGCATCATTTTGATCTGCATTGGACTCGTTCGCGTCGTAAAGTGGCAGTCAATAGCAAACGTGAAGGAGTGCTCGACAATAAGCCGAAAAACTTTTTGTTCAGTGGTGGTCGAATCGTACTTGAACCCTACTCAAGCCCTGATGTCAACACCAAGAGTGGAATAAGTCGATATTGTCATCATCTGAAGGAATGGAACCATGAATTGGCTGTGACTGCGAGTCGGTTCACCCGGCTCTAACTTCTTTAAGTCTGGAATGATATGCACTGTGGTTCAATATCAATGATATACATCTGGTAAAAACTGCAGAACAGACTGTTTTTGGAGACGCAGAATTGTCAACTCAACTGGCTAAATACTTTGCGACTACTAAAAGGGGCATGCATCCAGCTTGATCAGGACGTTCAATCTTCAGGTTAGATCAACTTAAAGTTAAAGTTTAATATTTGTTTGACAGATTTAGAAGCACCTGAATAATTTTAAAATCAATTCCTGCACACCATGGATGGATCTACGTTAGATAAAGACGTGGTATGTGGTTCAAAATTCTTTTGGCACACTTTTCGCAGCTAAGTTCCATCGAACTCCATCTGCCAACACAAATCGCCGAACTTTGATCACATTTTTGTTTCAGTGATGACAGGAACTCCGGTTGAGTAGCTTTTTATCATTACAGGATTTTAAATCCAAGACGAAGAATTAAGAAATGACAAGGGTATCTAGAATCCATTGGAGAAATTGAAGTCTACCAATTTCATGATTGCTCTGACCTTAATCCGGCATTTCATTTGATCGTAATTGGCAAGCGGTGCAATTCCTCTCTCGAAACAGTTATTGTAACAATGGAGGGTTAGAACCCTAATACGGCGTCGCCGGGAATTTATGACTCGAGGACGGTAGTCCCAGTAGCATATTACTATCTCGTGTTGGTAATTTCGGGACTGTATAGAGTGTTTGGAGAAGGCTTCCACGCTCTTTGCGACTCGGAGCCCCATTGTGATACTAAGCGCTCGTGAAAAGTGTCACACTGCGTCAATGAGTCATTGACCTCCGGTTCGGAACATTCAGTAATATTACGGACTGACCACAGAAAACAGCTTCAGATATTTTGCAGCCCGGCCTTCTATAGGGTATACCCCAGAGGGAGAAATATGATCTAACTGCATATCGTTCCAAGTTAATCGGATTTTGCTGCGCTGGAATCTCCAAGTTAGATCTTACTTGGGATGCCCCGTGTAGTCAACATCCATGGTATGACAATTACATACCCTTTCGCTCGATATACCCTAACACAACGTCAGGGTATCTGAATGGTATATAAACCCTTGATTTAGGCTGGGTTTTCTTATTCACTCGCAATCCATTCTCCCCTCATATGTCCTTCCTCGGTTCCAACAGTTCTTCGATGGCTGCCCCAGCCCTCAGGGACCTCAGAGTTCGCTATACTTCCAGCCCCTCCCAATTCATGCAGTATGATTTTGTGAGGCTCGCCCTCGAAGCTGAGCCGGTCGCGTCGAATGTCATATTGCCCATTCTCCTCAAGTGCGCGGATTTGGAAGCGCAAAACAGGATGCCGGCCGACCATCTATGGATCGTCGTCTACACCGTCCACGAAGGAGCCAGGAGCGTTGTTTTTATCGCGTCTTGCACCAACGGATATCTCGGCAAATACCCCATTTTTCTATTCACCCCGATCCCGTATGCCTACCTATCCGGCGACAACCTCGTCCCGGCCCTCCAGATGCTCGTCACAACCCTCCAGGACCATGTTCCGCCCAGTCGCGTTTACTCCGTTTTCGGTCCAGAAGTTATAACGAGAAAATTCTCTGGCATGTGGACATACCGCACACGCATTCATGAGCTTCCCGAACCATATTACCATGCTAAAATCAGTTTTCTTACTGCCCAAACGCTGGTACAAGCGAATGTACAACCGCGCGCCGACGAGAGAATTCAGCTCAGGCCTGCTATTCAGGCTGATATCCCCGCGATTGGTGAACTTTGTGGGATGTTTGCCGCTGAAAGTGTAAGTCCCTTATTTAGGCATCACTCCCTCCTGAATTATACTCAAACTGATTTTCTCTGTCCAGCCACCGTTTACCCTCTCACCACGCAAGGCTAATAAGGAGGCCAAAATTCTAGTCGACAAGGAACAGGTCTGGGTATACAGTGTCTGGACCCACGGTCAACCCGCCCCTCAGATCGCGTCGATTGTTGCGTTCACCCGAAACACCGATAGGATGGCCACCATCAGCAAGGTGTACACGCACCCTCAATTCCGCGGGCAGCGCCGTGCTGAGCAGCTCGTGCGGGAAGTCTGCAAATAGTATGTGTTGTTCTTCTCTTTTCTTGAACTCGATACATCTGCTTATTGGAATTATTTAGCTTGATTTTCACCTTGAACAAACGGTGGGTGGCACTGTTCGTCGGAATCGAGAACCCGGCGGCCAAGGTCTACGATCGCGTTGGCTTCGTGGGGCTTGCGCCCAACGAGGCTCCCGTGAACGGGGTCGACCCCTGGATCGAAATTGGCTTCGACACCACCTACGTTGAACTTGGCCACTGGTGATCATATGCACTTTCGAATGTCCCATAGATTTGCTCCAAAGGCTTGGAATCTTCTTAGAATCCAATTAGAATCTTGACTGATACGCCAATTCATGACAAGTAGACTATGACTTCTCCGAGTCCATTTGTTATATTTCCCTTGTTTTCGTTGCTTTCTTTGTAAGTTAGATGTTTGTGGCAAATTTCATGTCGAAGGTTCTCCTCGACGATTCGCGTTTTCATGATATTTTTTTGCATACGTTTCCTTGCTGTCGCTGAATTTCAATTTATAACTATATCCATTCGTGATGTCGACGTTATTTCTGGCTCCGGTGTCACGCCAATCGCACTACCTGCCATTTAAGATTATTATAAGTTCTCCAAGACGGTTCACTTATCACTGATGGCAGATGGTAGTGCACCCTGGTATCCCTCATTGAAGCGCTCATGATTAGTGAACATTGTAAAGGATGAGAAGAGCTATCGGACACGATAAACGATCGCTGCAGGATCGGCGCCGACGCCTTCCGTGTATGGAATCTTGGTTTCTCGATGATTAGACATAGGTCAGAACAAATTTTAACCAAACATCGCAGCCCGGGGACGATGTAGAAATTTTGTCGCGGCATGTCAATTCGAGCATAGCTCTCATACAAACAGCCTACGACGACTGACTTGGTCAATGATGACAATATGATTAAACATGCAGTGGCTGCATTATTGGGCATAGCAAACGCACATGATCCTTGTGGCCTATGATACGAGGAAGGGTCATCTCCGACAAGATAGGCGTTACGCCGCACTTCCTTTGCGAAAGATGGCTTGCGCCTGTTCGGCTAGGGTTTTCTCGACCTCTTCTGGTTGTATCTAATATTCCATGTGCGTGTATCAGCGCGTCTGTCGTCTCTTTGGAGGCAGTGTGACATGTCACCGTTTTCTTTTCTGGCGTTGTTGGCAGTCCTTGCGCCTCGCGCTCAACCATAATCTATAGGAAACGTGGGTGCAAGTTAAGCAACCATGAGGACCCCGCGTATTGGAAACACTGTACCTCTGCAAGCTCCCCAGATGAGCCGTTGTAGTTGAATCGAACATCAAGTGGGGTTTACACACCTCTGCCTCGTTTCATGGTATCCCGGTGAATTAGTACTGACATGACCACACCATATACTGATAGCGCAGCCAGAGAGTAGACTACGCCGCGATGCAGAATGTCTCCGATGGACAGTCGAGCCATGGATTGGGATGGGATACGTTTTCCGTTGTAAGCAAGCAAGCAAGCGGGAAGTTCGGAACGGAGGAGGTTTGTCACTGTGTATGCACGTGTATGTAATAATGTATGGTCATATTTGTTTCGGGTATACGCTTGGCGACCTCCCTCAGACATCTTTTTATCATCCTTTCACGTCTTCAAGCAACTAGAACAGCTTTTTCACACCTCGTCAACCGGCTTTCGAAGTCCATATTCCAACTGGGTTGTCATATTTTGATATATTGATACTTCCATGGCTGGTATGCATATTTTATGAGCCAAGTTTTGATTAATGACCGAGATTTATCGCTTCTAGAATCATGAATTCATGCCCAACAACCTGGAAAACGTGGCAGTCCTTTTAAAATGGTGTGCAGACAACTCCATAGTAACGGACGAAAGGATACGCATCTCCATCGATAATCAAACGGGGATTGTAGTGCGCTCTGAAGATGACTACATACACCCCCAAACCACCCGTACGTATGCCATCAACACATCTACTTTCACCCACACTTCCCTGACGCGTCAATGTCTGTTTGAATTGGATCGATTAGTTGTCAAAATCCCTAAGACCGCCGTGATCTCTGTTCGTTCATGCTCCTTGGCCGGCGCCATTCCCGAGGCGCCGTACGGTTTGCCTGCGCAATTGTCTCTATCACTTGCGCTCTACGTAGAGATGTACGTCATCGGCGATCATGAGTTGCGCAGAGAGAACCTGTTTTATGACACTGACCTTGGTCCCTGTTATGTCACAGTTTAAAGGGAATGGAATCCCGGTGGCATGGGTATATACAATCCTTTCCCAAGGGTATTGTGGATCTGCCTTTGTTTTGGGATCTCCGCCTTGAGGAAAATACGTCCAGTACTTCTCAGCAGGGTGTCTCGAAAGGTAGTATATTTCTCAGAGGCACTGAAGCTGGTAAGATCTGTAATGGAAGACTGGAGAATGGGCGCACGAAATTGGTGTGTAAATTCTCCTTACTAAGCTCCGTGGCGTGGTGGACTCACAACTGTACTGTCGCATCGCTAATGGAAATAGGAAGAAGTGACTCACTTTTATCGTGAAGTTGCTGAGCCGCTGCTCTTGCGGAATGTGAATTTGTGGCGCAATAATGAATCAGATCACCCTACGCTGTTGGGTTTTTACCGCGCTTTCTCACTCGTCTCGTCTAGGGCGTTCCTTGTCGATGCATATCATGGTTTAGCCATGGTTCCAATCGCAGATGCGTGCGTCATTCATAGATTACCTGCTGGTTTTCCAATAATAACAGTTCAAACTTTTAGTTTCAATCACGTTATAGAAAACCATGTCCATCTTGAGGTGATAATCTTTGATCTTTCAACTCGACATATTCTCATATATCTATCCAGAGTGATTACAATGTCTGTTCTGAATGTGGGTCTTTCCAAGAATGCCCCCATGACAGAGATGAGGGCCCAAGTGACCCAATCGTCCGGATACCCTCGGACGAACATGATCTGTACTATGAAATGATCTCAAAAACCGCCATCCCTCCTCATACCGAGATCTTCAACACTTACGGCGAGGATCTCACCAACGCACAGCTTCTCAATCAGTACGGATTCATTTTAGACGTGAACGAGAACGACCGCCTCTTTTGGACCATGGATGATGTGCTCGAAACACTTACGTTTGGACATACTACAAGAGGCATACATGATTCTCACCGACAAAGGTTTGCCCAGGATCTCCGCGATATTTCGGCATACATTCTGGGGGACGAACTTGACTTTGGCCAATCGCAGCTCGTTTACCATGAGGCCTCGGGCGAAAATATTTTTTGTCTCAATTCTGACGGAATCATGTCGCACCATCTCTGGCTCGCATTGTTTGTCCTCTCGGTCTGGCGAAACTTTCCCAATATCAAACGGCTGGAACCTGACGTCGCCCAAATGGCGCACTCTATTTTGGAACTCCAAGCTGAATTGGAAATTTGGGAAGATGATGAAGAGGATACGGACGACCAGAACAATGGCCAGTATGACAGGAAACCCATTGGGAAAGTCCCTGCTGATCACCGCATCCCTGCACTCCTTCACGACATCGCCCAGTTTGCGGTGCAGCTCTGCGCTGCCCGCAAAGCGACCAGCGGGCCCGAGGGCGTCAGCGCAGCGCAGCTTTCTGACATAATAGACGCAGAGGTAAGTGCGACGTGCGATCGCTTCATCTCGTATCCTTATCTCCTCCGCGTACGAGAGCGTTCGTCTGATTAATATTCATCTTACACCCCCAACCCCGACCTGTGCCCGCGTCCCTTGCCGTTCCCACCCTGACCCCGGCGTCCGCTGTGTTCTCCTGCCCCTTCTAGGCTGCGGATGCGGACGGGGGCGATGGCGGTTCCCCCACGCGCACCGGGCTGGCGATCGCGGTGCTGCTGGGGGAGTGGTCGATCTTGGACGCGTGTGCGGCGGCGTGGGCCGCGCTGCTAGATCCCCTGAGGGCTATTCTCGACGCGAACTCGGATGCGGAGGAGGGCAGGTGAACGGCGGCGGATTCCTCCTGGTTTGGTGTTCGCACCAGTTCGGAATCTTCTTGATGCGAATGAAATGGGGGGTTCAGGGCGCGGGAGATGGGCTGCTCGTATAGGTCTGTATAGGTGCATCTCATCGTCTCAACATTTTGTTAGTGTAGGCAACGGGCGAGCTCGGGCAGGTGCAGATGCAGGGCATTTTTAACTTAATCGAATATACTTAATACCCGGCATTTAATGGTCTTCGCATTTTGTCAGTTTAGGTAGTTGGATTTGGGTTAGACAGTGGCGCGAGTACGGCAGCGCCTTTGATTCAACTGACACTAGAGTGACATTAAAGCGAGAACCGTCCGTCTAAGCTCTTATTCAGTGGGCCCCGCCACTGGTCTACGTCGGACGTATTCTGTCCTTGGGCTCGTGCACCGTATGATCCGTATGGAATCATTTTACATGTAGACCCACAGCGGACGACGCATCCCCTCGGCCCTGAGCCAGAGCCACATACACATACCCGGTGTATAACCCTTATACGCGGCTGCGCGCTGAAGGGCACGCCACCCAAAAAAAAAGATCGACGTTCCAATCCCCCCGCCGATAGCGGCGGAGGTGGACGATTGCAAGGCATTTCTAAAACATACATACATACATACATAGCCATGTACATAACTACATAACAGCAAGAGGATAAGAAAAGAAGAAACAACAACAACAACAACAGCAGGAGCAAGATAGGTATAAGAAAAGACGACGGTCATGGGTGATTGGGTATTGGGGTATATAGCCAACCAAGAAAAAGAGCATGCACGTAGAAAGATAGAGGCACAGTTCTGTCCGGGTGTGATAGATATGCAAGAGATAGTGTTGGTAAATATTAGTTTTGGGGTAGCCGATGATGATCGTGTGGATTGGATAGGATTAGGATACGAGGTGCGAATATGAAGACGGATGTTCGGTCGTGGGGGTGGCATGATGGTGACATACATAGTTCGCGGGTGTGAATTGCCTGTTATAGCAAGCGTCGTGGTTTTTGGAGGCAGGTCTAAATGGGCGATGTGTACTCGAAGTCGGGGAATAGGTTCCCATGCGGATCTGCATCCGCTATACCGTACAGCGAGGCGGCGTTATCCTCTGGGTAGTTGTCAAAACTAAATTGAAAACGGCGAAGACGGTCAGCAACGGACGCACAGAAAAAAGGATGCCACAAAATCATGGGAACACTCACGCGCTGGCGTCGCCGTCGCCGTTAATCCGCGGGAGGTACGGCGCGGTGATCTCCCGCGCGGCCAGCCGCTCCCAGTCGACCTCTCTGAACCACGGATGCGCGAACACGTCGCCGGCGCCGTGCCGCAGATTGCCGTAGCGCCGCGAGGCGTCGCCCTCCATCAGCTTCATGATGATGTCCGTCGCGTTCTCGTTGAACTGCGCGGGGAAGCGGATGAACGTCGGCCCGCGCGTGATGCGCTCGTAGAGCAGCATGTGGTTGATCTCGGGCTGGTGGTACGGCGGGAGCCCGGAGAGCATCTCGAAGATGAGCACGCCGAGGGCGTACCAGTCGACGCTTTTGTTGTACCGCTGCTGCAGGATAATCTATGGGATATTTTTTTACTTAGTGTGTGTTTTGTTGATGGGTGATGGGTTTAATCACCTCAGGTGCGAGATAATCTGGGGTGCCGCAGAGTGTCCATGTTGTTGTTTCGCACGACTTGGCGAAGCCGAAATCAGCGATTTTGATGTGGCCGTCCGCGTTGAGAAGGATGTTCTCGGGTTTCAGGTCGCGGTACACGATGTCTTCGCTATGCAGATGGTTGAGCGCCAGCGCTACCTCTGCGGCGTAGAATTTAGCCACGGGATCTGGGAATCGCTGGGAAATGACGAAGATCAGGACGGGGAAGCAGGCTGAATAGGAGAATTAATTTACATTTGATCGCCTTAGCAGCGTGAAGAGCTCGCCGCCGGGGACAAAGTCCATCACCATGTAGAGATTGCCAGAATCTTGAAACACGCCCCAGAGGTTGATGATGAAGGGGTGCTGCACCGACGAGAGCATCGACTGCTCGTTGTTTGTGTGCTCTATTTGCTTCATGCGCACAATGCGCTCCTTGTTCAGGACCTTAATCGCGTAGAAGCGCAGGTTGTGTTTGCTGCGCACTGCACCAGAATAAGGCACAGATGCGCGACTGTTTACGAGTGGGACATACCGAGGTGCACCCGGCCAAAGCTGCCTGTCCCCAGTGTGCGCTGGATGATAAAGTCCGACAGCCGGTATGTCCCCTTTGGTCGCTGCGGCGTCCTTTTCCGCGCAGTGGTGGCGCCTTCCTCGCCGTACTCCTGATCCTGGCTCGCGGACGTCCTGTCGGTGGATATCGAGCCCCGATGGTCGAAGGGCATGTGGGAATCGCTTGAGGCGGGCGGGGAGGGCAGATTGGCCTCAGGCATCTGCTGCTTGTGAGGCCCGATGTGCGCGGTGAGCTTGGACGTCATTCGCTTTAGCATGAAGCCCCAGTGCGTCTAGGGAGGAGATGTGGGACGGTGGAAGAAAGGAGAGCCCATCAGAGCCCATTGTTAACTGATTTCGGGCAAATCCCGTACGCTACGAATCGGGATAGATTGGTCACGTGCGGAATACAATGGCCATCAGATTCCCTGGCCCTGAATCAGTGGCATGCTAACAACATGCTAAATACAATGGACGCCTTCGTTGGAACAAAGCTGCGCTTACTGGCTCTGACAAGGCTCTGATGCTGTCGAGCAGCTCCTAGCAAAATACAAGCTAATACAAGGTCCCTTGGCGATACCCATGTTGCCAACTGTGCGTCGGGGTTGTCATTAAGGCGGGCCGCATTATTTCCGTCGAAAGTCCGTGTGTGCACGGAAGGAATGTCCATGACAGAAGGTGTCTACGAGAGAGAATAGAGTTTTTGGGTGGAAAGGGAGCTCATATTATTCGGTGTATCTATGCCGTGATAAATAAAAAAAAAGAGCAACTGAGGGTGATCAAGACTCGAGACTTTAAGAGAGGCGACTTGACGTTGGACTTTCGTATCAGTAATTGCAGTCAGTCATGTTGCACTAGAGATATCTTTAGTGCTGGCTAAAATCACGGACATACAGGCTCCTCTGTTCCGTGGTAGTGCCTGCCAGATATATAATTGCGATGTGCCTTCTTAAGAGAAAACATTTTTCATCGGAGATCTTCCAACTTCATTGACAGCAAAACTTGAGTCAAGAACACCGTAAAATTAAGAGCCTTCGAAGAGCTTTAGAATATTGAAATCTTACGATATCTTACATCGTCGTACCTTTATGGCAGGAGGTACATATAGGTTATCGGAGAGTGCTGGAGACCTCGACGCCTTCTACTACTGTACCTATAGTGGCATGATCAAAGAGTCACATCGCCAAAAAAAGCGCCTTCTACACTAGGTGAAGGAATCCTATAAGCACTGCTAAGATCCCATACAATGGTCGCAACCGTAGGGTAAGAGAGGCTCTATCACAATGTCATAAAATACCTTCAAATGCTCGGAACACTTCTGACGTTCGCAAGGCAGTTCTAAAATAGAATTCATTAGAATGTAGGTGATCGCAGGGTGATCGTTACAAGAGTTTGTTGAGCTGGAATATAACGCGAGGAATTTGAGAGTTACAAGCCCTTGGAAAGCTTGCGAATGAATTCCTTGTGTTCTCGATCTTGTAGCCGTACAATCCCATGCAACACTGTGAAATTGGAAATGTGTAAAATACTTGGTCCATGATTTCCATCATCTTGGCCTGAATGTTATTGATACATACGAGCAATATTACAGCAAGGAATTTGGATGTGGGAAATCGTCGCACATACTCACTTCCTCTTTTTCGACGTCGCGGCTGGACACGTGCTCATGCAGCATTTAGGCGCTGGACAGTGGAAGACGAATGTACAATCTAGGCTGACACGAACTTGAATGTAAACCTCGAAAAAATTATTACTTCATGCTGGCGCCAAAAGAATCCATTGTCCAAGGTTGTTACCATAAAAGTCATTCCTATGGTAGTTGTAATGCCATTGTAATCCCAGGAAATATTCTAACCCGATTGAAATTCAATAGGATTCATCTCCTAAGATTGTAAGGGTAGTCAACGTTTCTGAGGCATCGGAATGGGTATAACGATCGTAGCTACATTACAAGATTGTTGGAATTTTCTAACAGGGTTTTTACATACTTGTACACAGGCTAAATTTCATAATGTATGGATTATATTCAGGCGAACCTACATACTAAAACTGCTTTTCTGCGGATGCAACTTGGAGAACGGGAGATGGCTGGCATTTCGCGGCCCGCAATCATGTGGTATTTCCATTTGAGTATATTATATTTGGCCTTGCGTGGCAAAGGCCTCTGGATTTTCAGATCTACGCAAGTGGTTGAGCAAACCCAAAGCAAACGGTATTCTCGTTTTGCCGTTCGGTTGCTCTGCTTGTCCTGTTTTTTCGTTGCTTTTGTTCATCAGGACGGTCAAGTTCTCAACAAGGTCAGTATCGCTACTTCTATCACTCTTTGATCTCGTACTGAAACACGAGCAGGAACTTGAGGAATTGCAGCGGAGGTTGAGCCTCCACAGATATCGATACAGCAACGCATAACGACCAATTGAGTTATATCAACCATGGATCCCATTCGAATGGAGGTCGACGAGGATGCGGACTGGGCACCACAAGCCAAACGATTCAGGGTGCGTCATTCTTCCTTTCATAAACTATTTCTTCTAATGGTCGCGCAGCATCAATCCTATAATCAATCATTGAAAGCAGTCCATGTACCGTCGGCCTTTAAGCAGTCGCATCTGGATCATGAAGTCGGAGTACGTTTGTTTCTCAACTTCTCCTTTTTTTTGCTCTTTTTGACGCGCCGAATTTTGCAGGACAATGATTCGCATTTTCACGAGGCACTCGACCACTGGCGGCAACTGAACCTTGCGCCCAGTTTTATCAAATTCGCAGGCAAGGCAGATGGGCTTTCCGCATCGATGCCTTTACTTCTACATAACTGGAGGGATATCTACACACTATGGGAGGAGGCTCTAAAGTCGGCAGACGACGAAGGATTGAGGGTTTTGCTTGAGTAAGTACCACACCTACTTCCACTCGACAGCCTGCTCAACTTCTGTTTCAGCTTACTCCAAAAGATGGCCCATGACCTCCGCACGACTCTATCACCCATCTACACATCGCTACTCGACCACCTTCTCGCGCTGCTGCCCCGGACTATATCCGCGGCGGCACTTACAGCTCTCTTAGAGACCCTGGCGTCGCTCTTCCGCTACCTATTAATCCCCGCCATTAATAACACGTTGCTGGAGGAAACGTGGACGCGGCTATGTCATATTCTCCCCAAATGTTTGGCTGAGATTCAAAGGGCGGTAGCGGAAGTTTGGGGTGGTGTGCTGCGGAGGATGAAGACTGGTCCCAGAGAGAAAGCGGTGCAATTATTAGCGCAAAACGCGGCGAGTATCGAGGACGCTAGTGCTTGGGTAATCGTCTATGCATCCAAGGTATGCCAAATTTATTTCTATCAAATTCCGAATTCATCTGAATTTCGTGTTCAGTCTGTCTCGCAAACATTACACACATGCACCCCGTCTTTATTCGAGCCTTTGCTCTCCTACCACCTCTCATTAGCTGCGGACTCCAAATCCATCTACACCCTCCTCCGGCGCTCGCTCACCGCGCTTATCCATCACGTCAAAAACGCGGACCAATTCACGCTCGTCAGCGAGATCGTCGTGCACAAGCTGCTCACCGCCCTCAAAACAACGGACACATCGAGCGCGGACGACGTCGAGCGTCTCAGACGCATCCTGGACGTCGCGTCCGTCGTCGCTGGTGTGCGCCAGGGATCACGGCTCACGGAAGCGCAGAAAGCGGGCCTGTTCGCGGAGTTGGGCGCTCTGCCTATCGTGCCGGAGCTGCATAGTCCGCTGCTGCGGTATGCGCTGTCGGTGTTCATGGCGGGGGAGATGTCGCTCTGGCTCGGCCCTGGGCTGAAGTTCCTCCAGCATCTGTGGAGTGATTCCGCTCCGACGCAACCGCAACCGCAGCCGCAAACACAAACGCGATTGGCATTCACGCTCAAGTTCCACCTCTGCCTCGCGGAGGCCGGGTGGGGCGGGTGGAAGCTCATCGCGGCGCCGGTGCTGTTCAGGGCGACGGTCAAGCCGGAGGTCGGGCTGGTCCAGGGTGACGGGCAGCGGCGGCTGGTGGGGTTCTTGGCGGCGCTGATACGGGCGGATAAGTTGGGGAATGTGGCTGAGCTGGAGTTGGGATGGAAAAGGAAGGTGGAGGCAGTTGTGAATGAGCGGTTGGGGGGTGGGAAGTGGAAGGAGGGGGATATGGGAAGTGCGGTATGTTTTTTTTTGGAATCTTGTTCGGATTTTCAGTTGGATTCTAACCTTTTCTCTTTTGGACTCATTTGAAGGTCGCTGAACTAGATGATATACTAACATTATTACCACTGTGCTCAAGCCCTATGGCGCCACCATTGGTCGACATAGCCAAGACATATATTGACGCCAGTGTGACCGATTCTGAAGACACCGATGCAAAGGACAGTGTTCGTATTTTGGCGCTGTGTATGCAAGCCATCGCAAAGAGGAACACGAGTGAATGGGCTGGAAAAGTTGATCTCGGTGTTTGGACGAAGAAGGGCCTTGCGAAATGGGCCTGGTCCCGCGAATTTCTTGCTGGCCTTGTTGCTCTCGCACAAACAAGGTCGGTGTTCGCCATTTATTTTTTCTTTTGCATGTTGGCAGTCAGCTAATGTCATCGTGATTTGATTCAGCCCTAATACCAAACCCATCCCAATCCCTCAAATTTACCCCTCTCTATACACCGCCTTCCTATCCCATTCGCGCCCCCTCCGCCTGGCCGCCCTCCACCTTCTCGACTCCAAACTCGTCGATCCAGCCCACGACCAAATCGAAGTCCTCAAGCGCTGCCTCCAGGGCGAGGAAGTCGCGCTCGACACCCAGGGCGTGCGCGAGCGCGTCCTGCGCATCGGGCGCGTCGGGCAGGTCGTGGGCGACGAGAAGGGCGCGGACCTCTGCGCCCGCTGGCTCGTCGCGCAGCTCAAGGTCAACCTGCGCCCGCTGTGGTCGCCCGCGGCGGCGGCGCTCGCGGCGCTCTCGCTGCGGTTTGGGGAGCTGGTTTGGGCGCTGGTGTTTGCGGAGCTGCAGACGGTGGGGGCGAGGACGGAGGCGGACGTGGCTGTGGTGGATAGGGATCAGGGAGGAGGAGTGGCTGAGGATGAGGGCGGGGCGGATGGGGATCCGTGGGAGGAGGAGCGCACCTGGCGTGATCCTAGTGCGCATAAGGTTCGGGAAGTGGTTATTATGTGGGATGATCCAGAGGGCCATAGACAACGGATGTTGAAGGTAAGTTTGTACTTAAGCTATGATGATGATTTGCTAATTTTCGTCGATATAGGAACAAATTGCCGAAGAACGGTTTGACCAGGCTTCGTATGAGCATCAGCTCCTTGCGACTTTAGGAGAATGTTCAGCGTTGGCGGAGAAGCATAACCGCGAGCTTGTGCCGTACTTTTTAGCTTTGAATGGGCAGAACGACGCGTCGATTTCCTCGAGCGCTTTGCCCAAACCGAAGCTATTGGCGTGGCTTACCCTCTTCTCCAAATTTTCGAATCCCAAAGCTCTTTACGCAACAGATACCCTTCGATCATTATACACCACTCTCCTTTCCCATCCCGATCGGGCGCTACAGAATATTGCTCTCACTTGTCTATTCACGTACAAGTCTCCGCATCTGACGCCCTATGAAGACCATCTTCGCGCACTGTTGGACGATACCAGGTGGAGAGACGAACTCTCGCTTCTCAGCCTCGACACGATACCTTCAGGATCACGAGGCGAAATTCTTGATGTATTTATTCGCTTGCTTTATGGCGTCATGCTCGAGAAGAAAGGCCGAGGGCGAGGAGGGGGTGGAGGAGGTGCTGATAGACGGGCGGCTGTTCTAGGCGCTTTCACCGGATGTACCGACAAAGAGCTAGGCCTGCTTATCGATCTGATGCTGCGACCGTTTGGCTGGGACAGAGCCTCTCCAGCGTCCGGTGTTAAGGACGGATTCAACGCGCGTTTGGTTGACGACGACATTTCCGATAAGCAAATTACAGGTTTCCTGACACTGCTTGGCGATGTCCTGAAGAACCTTGGGTCGCGCCTCCTCTTGTACTGGCCTGCAATGCTTGGGATGACCATAAACTTGATCAGCACCGCACAGGCTCGAATTGATGGCTCGGTTGAAGAGAAGGATATGGAAGTTGCTAATGTGGAGGATGCTGTGGTCGAAGATGTTGAGGTTGATGTGGCGGAGGAGGCAGATGGAGCAGGGTCATCAAAGTCGTCGTCGAAGATCGCTCGGTCCATACGGCAGATTGGTCTCAAGCGATTCGCGGATTTCTTCCGCATTCCTGTCATTTTTGATTTCACGCCGTACATGGAGGCCGCTTTCATGTCCTTCATCAACCCCCGACTTCCCCTTCTGGACAAGGAAAACACCCAGGCCCCTCTGCGCTATTGGAGCTGTTTTACATCTGGACTGTCGATGGAGTGCATATACCCTTGCTCGTGGATTTCAACAACAATACCCTACCCAAGATATACGATTGCCTTACTGCTACAAACGTCAAACCCTCCGTCGTTTCTCGCGTGTTCGACATCGTTGATAACATATTGAGCTGCTCCGCTGAAGACGACTACACCCGCGATCATGCCCTCAAACCACATGTCTCTCATCTTCTCACCAACCTCTCTGTACTCGTGGAGAAGACCAAAGGATCCGCCGCCATTGCCACGCCCATTGGCCAGCGCCAAATTACGATCCTTTCGGAGATTGCGCAGTATTCTAGCAACTCGGAACAGGCGACGACGCTGCTCCATCTCTTCAATCCGCTGTTACGCAGACCTGCGAAGATCGTGCCTGAGAAGGTCAAAGTCGGCCTCGTGAAGATCATCGGCGAGCTTATTCACCTGATACCGGAGATGAAGGACCGACAGAGCGCGACTTATCTGAAGACGTATGGCCTGCTCTCGCAGCTGTTCCAGTCTTTGAGGTCGCGGCCGGGCAGGCTCAACCTCGTCTCGACCTTCCGTCGGCTGGCGCAACTTGATGCCTCGCTCCTCGAGCTGGCCGATCTTCTGAGTCCATGAATGCATATTCTGTGAAGCGTATGGACGAGCCAGACTTCGATCGTCGCATCAGCGCGTTTGCGTCTCTCAACGACAGCTTGTATAAGTCGTTCTCCTGCACCGAATGGTTGCCGGTCCTTGTACAATATGCTCAATTTTATTCAAGATCCGGCAGAGCTGGCGGTCAGGAACAGTGCTTCGCATGCAATGCGCCTTTTCATAGACATGTCGCTGCTCAGACCTCACCCGAATTCGAAGACACTTTCGTCAGGATTCTTTATCCTGGGCTGAAGAATGGTTTGCGGTCGAAGAATGAGCTGGTCAGAGCTGAAGTCCTTGGTGTCATAGCGTATCGGTCAAGACATGTGAACACATGTCGGCCTTGCAAGAAATGCGCACGTTACTCGAAGGAGGTGACGAGGAAGCCAATTTCTTCAACAACATCCTGCACATCCAAGTCCATCGACGATCGCGAGCTCTCCGTAGGTTGGCCGACCACTGCGCCGAAGGCACCTGAAAAGCACCACCATTGCCGACATTTTCGTTCCACTTGTCGCCAATTATATTGTCTCAACAACAACGTTGGATCATCATTTGGTGAACGATGCGATCCTGGCTACTGGACGGATGGCTAAGCAACTATCTTGGGGTGCCTATACGCGCTTGTACAAAAATACCTCAAACTTTCGAGGATGAAGGATGAATCAGAACGCATCTATGTCAGAACTCTCGTTGCGTTGCTAGACAATTTCCATTTCCCGATGGAGGAGGTTGTGGTTGCTGAACCTGTGAACGAAGACACTGCTATCGACGAAGATGGCGAGGACATTGACGAGGCAGAAGCAGAAGCTGCAGCTGCAGAAAGTGCGTTATTGGTAGCCAAGGAATCCAAGAAGATAGCTCGTATCGCGGATGCCGTAATCTTCGCTTACTACCCAGTCTTTTGGCTCATTTGGAGAAACACGAGAAACACGACGCCAACACCGATGAAAACACTCGTATCCCTATCGCTGTGGCATTGTCACAGTCGCCATGCACCTGCCAACTACCACACGAGACGCCCAGATTACTAGATTGGTAACTATCCTCAGCCAAATTCTTCGCAGCAAGTCCCAAGAGACGAGAGACCTTGTTCGGGACTCGTTAAATCGTATCGCTGTACACCTTGGCCCCAGCTATCTCCCTCTTATCCTTCGCGAGTTGCGCGCTGCACTTCTGCGAGGTCCTCAGCTCCATGTTCTGGCATATGCCATTCATTCCCTAATCGTTCATGTAACCACCGGATATCATGCCAAAAATTTCATGATTCTCGACCACGCCGTCAACGATGTTGCCCAGTTTCTGCAGAGGTTATTTTCGGAGAGTCGGGGAAGGATGTACAAGCAGAGGACTTCAAGACAAATTGCGAGAAGTCCGGGTCTCTTCTTCTCGAGGGCTCGATTCCTTTGCGGTCATGGCGAAATTCATCACACCGGCGCGAATCAGCAGTCTGCTGAGCCCTGTGAAGAAAATCATGCAAGAGACGGAATCGATCAAGGTCATGGCCCTTGTGGACGAAGTTCTCAAACGTATAGCAACTGGCCTGAACGGAAATCAGCACCTCGTACCAACTGAACTCATTGTGCTATGCAACACACTAATCAGCCAAAATGCCAAATTCCTCCAGCAAATACCTTCGCGTCGCAAGAACAACATCAAAGGCGACGCCATCGTTCAGATGAAGCGCAAGGTGGATAACGATACTGATCATTATGCTAATAACTCTTTCCGGTATGCATTTTCTTCCTTTTTGTTGTTATAGTTACTCAAAAATCGTCTTCTAGCTTCGTTGCTTTCGGTCTTGAACTCCTGCATACGGCACTTAAGCGAAACCGCTTCGATTTCCGGGAACCGTCTCATATTGCCAGGCTCGAATCCATAGTCGTCGTGGTTGGAAATACCCTATATTCCACCAACGCTGCTGTTTTAGCTCTCGGGATGCGTTGTGCTGCTGGTCTTGCGAAATGCCCCTTGAAAGCCATCGAAAAATCCCTTCCGGTGATCGTTCGTCAGATCCTAGACATCATCAACAAACCGGTAACACCGAATCCGAAATCGTGCAAGTTGCGTTCAAATCTCTGGCCACGATTTTACGTGATGGGCCTCCTGTTCAGGTGAAAGAAAAGGATCTCGTATATCTCATTGAACTCCTTTCGCCCGATCTCGAAGATCATACTCGCCAAGCTTCTGTTTTTACTCTTCTACGTGCCATCGTCAGCCGCAAGTTCGTTGTTCCCGAAATCTACGATCTCATGGAGAAGGTTTCGGAAGTCTCGGTGACGAGTCAATCACCACAAGTTCAAGAACTCTGCCGAGGTGTTCTCCTTCAGTTCCTTCTGGATTATCCTCAAGGCAAGGGCCGTCTTCGCAATCAAATGGCGTTTTTCGCTAAAAATCTCTCCTACGTCCACGAGAGTGGTCGAACAAGCATTATGGAATTGCTTGGTGCTGTTGTCGTCAAGTTCCAAGTCAATCTGATTCAGGAATACGCTGACTTACTCTTCGTCGCGCTTGTAATGGCTGTCGCAAATGACGAGTCGTCGAAGTGCCGCGAGATGGCTGCTCAGTTGATCAAGAATCTTTGGACGAGGTTAGATGAAGAGCATCGGAACACTCTCCTTTCCCACCTGCATTCTTGGGCCTCCCAAAACGACCGACCATTGCTGGCGTGGGTATCTGCCCAAGTCTGCGGATTTGTGGTCGATATCACACAGACAAACTCTCTGCCATATATCCAGTCCATCTTGGATGATCTCAATGCTTCCTTGGAGCGCAGTGCTGCCGCAATACATGCTGAAGAAGAGGAGGATGAAACGACCGCACAGATGGATGTCGAATTAGAGTGGCAGCTTCCGTACCATTCACTTACAGTGCTTGCTAAGGTGTTGCGCGTTTTTCCTGATTTTGCAATGCAGGGCGACAAGGTGGCATGGCCTTTAGTTGTGACCACCTCCTTTTCCCTCATGCCTGGGTGCGAACGGCGGCTTGCCGTCTCTTGGGCCTTCTTTTCACCGCCGTTCCTGTCGCCGCTCCTCACCCGATCTTCTGCCTGAACATCCTTTATCTCGCATCGGCATGCAACTCGTCGCTCGAAAGCTCACACAGCAACTAAAGAGCGAACATCTTGACCAAGCGCTCAGCTTGCAGATCGTCAAAAACCTCTTCTACTTGGGCAAATGCTTTTATCTCATCCCCATGCTGGATGCTACAGCGGTAGAGGCAGATGCGGAAGATATTTTGGATAACGAAGGCGGAGATGCGGACCCCAGTGCTAGAGAGGCTCAACAGGGACCTAACAGTGTTAAAGAGCTGAACAACCCTTACCTTGGTTGTTCTCTAAGCTGTCGTACCAAATCAAGTCTGGCCAATTGCGCGACGAAGCAAGGCTTCGAACAAGGTATGATCCTTCTTAATTTAAATAAATTCAAATCGCTCATTCTGGATACAACTAGCCGAACTGGTCACAGCAGCCTTTGGCAGTCTTCGTTGGTTCGCAGCGATGGCATCGCACATGGAAGCAGCACGCCTCGAGACATTCTTAGTCCACATCTTGACCCAGTGTATCGCATAACGGAAGACGACATCATTCGGGATTCGCAAATGGGTACGTTTAATATTATCTTGTCACAGATGCTATTCAGTCTCATTCATGCTCTAATTACTCGCAGAGGAACTGAAAACGACGGCGACCGAGCTCCAAGACCTTGTACAGTCCAAGGTGGGCACAACGAAGTTTGCGAGTGTTTAATCAGATCAGGCAAAGTGTTTTGGGATTGCGAAGAGAGCGCAAGGTGGCCAGGGTGCTCCAGGCTACCACAATCCCGAAGCAGCCGCGAAACGCAAAATCCAGCGAAACATCGTTAAAAAGGATAGCCGAAAACGGAAGGAAAGGAGTTTCCTGTATGTCATTTATCTTATCCGTAATTTTTTTTTCATTGCGCTCACGTTAGTAAATTTTAGAGACGGGAAAGGGAAGGTTAAACGACGCAGAGAAGAGTAGTTCATGATCGTTACGAGTTCTCCCGAAGACATGCTTCCATATAATATTTTCTTCTTAATTCATATCCTTATTTAATGTCGATAGTAGAGTATCTTTGTTGTATCATGTCACCCTCCTTCTGATAGATATTATGACAGCAGCGTATATACTGATCTTTAGCTCAAATTATATTCGGAGTCAGGTTAATGTAATAGTGTAGATGATCAAGGCAAGCTGACAACATTGTCCGAAGATATAAGCTAGTAATTTTTGTCCATGCATACAGAACCGAATATAAACTCATACAGAAAATAGCTCAAGGTGTGCACTCTCCAACCTCTCGAGCTTCTTCGTCAAATCCCTCCTTCGATCCGCAATCTTCGACTTTCTTGCGCAAGCTCCTTGCATATTGCGTTGCCATTTTCTCCATTGATACCTAATTTAGTGTAAAGTACCGAAAGGATTTCTGTTTCAATGCCGCGCACGAGCTCGACGTCAATAGCCAGAGGAACGTTATCAACAAAACGTTTATATGCGACTAAAGAGACAAACAAAACACATAGAAACTCAGACGGATAACAAAAGGAGAAAATCACCTTGGAAATATGCGCGTACGTCCGCCATTATAATCAATGCCGGCTCCATGCGGTCGGGAGGCAGGAGTTTGGGCAAGTCTTCGGCCTTGACGCCGGTCATCCCCATCTCTGCTAGTCCAGAGAGCACTTTGCTGAGAGCGGGATGTGCTTGCGCTTGACCCATTGGAGCTGCCCCAGTCGTCGAAGTATTTGGTTTGCTGGGGGAAGCGGTAGTATCAGGGGCCTTTAGAAATCAAAAGGCTTTGGGGTAGCAGATGGATCAGCTGTTGCTTGGGATTTGGCGTGGCAGGACCACCAAAGGCGAATTTTGGGGATTTTTCAGAAGTCGATGCGTTTGGCGAAGCGAACGATTCTTGGGCAGACTTCGTCGCCGATGGGAACGAGGTCGACGTCCATTGGAAAGGGCCAGTCGTCGTCTGCAGGGAAGGTTGGACTGCTGCTTGAGATGAAGCTGAAGGCACTGAAGCAGTCACGCTAGTTCCACGGGCCCCTTTCGCGATGTCTGCCTGCAGTTGCTTTTCACGTGCGCCCTTAAATAGGCGAGAAACTTGGCCTTGTAGTCGGCAAGGTAGTGCGTATTCAAAGAAAAAGGAACATCCTCGAGACGGAGGATCCATTTGACTCGCTCCTCAGTACGCTTGAGACATTCGTTGATGTGCTGTTGGAGGATGACACTAAATTCTCTACTCATTAGAAGATTGTCGGCTTAATTATTGTAGGAAATACTTACCCGACTTGATGTGCAAGCTTGCCTTGGCCAAAATGTTCGAAATGTTTTTGGACAAGCTGTTTAGCGTGCTTCGATATAATAGCATGGACGTTCCGGTAGAGAGCTTCCGACGGCGCGTTCCATTGCTTCACGATGTTATGGATGAATGTTTTCTGGACTACGAAGGGGTAGTGCCCAGGTAGCTCACGAGTACGCGCACTGCAATAAAGGATGATCAGAAAAACCCACTAGCTAAGTTTGAAATGCAATACATACCGTTGCGCTTTTTCGAGTACTTCATCAATGTAGATCTTCTGCGGAGTAAATAGACAGCGGAAGACATCTCCATCCACGTCACCTCCTCGGAGCGAAGGAATTCAGCCACAGGAAGTTGTTTTATCCCACTCGTTGGTTTCTCAAAAGGCC
>JACGCK010000306.1:0-46059 GCA_014925825.1 Pholiota molesta
AATTCCTGCCATGTGGGCTTGTATAGCTTGTATATTGTGTTCGCCCGACGCGTACACTGCTGTCTGGTGCTACTGATACCTCCTTCGATTCCAGCAATTTCACGTCTACTGGTCCCATATCCATATAGTTGATAGTTGAATGCCCACTCGACACGTTTACCATGCCAAGGTTTTGGGGTTGGACGAGCGCGGCGTGTTGTCGTCTGTTGTCGTCGTTGTGGTGGTGGTATCGGTGGTGGTGGTGGTGTGATAGTGGTGAGGATGCGGAACGTACAGAGGCTGCAGACGCGAGATGTTATACCACTGCACGGGCCTGGATTTATCTGGATATCAAGATCAAAAAGCTCGTGCTGCGTCTCAAGTCTGAGATGTTATCCAGTTTCTCCATTGGACTTGCTTCTGCCAGTTATTTTTACTATCGCAACGCATAGCACGTTCGTTGTCCCCCGTCATTTCTATGAATGCTATATTACGACTTTAGGCGTCGATGGCGAACATGTAGGAATTTAGGATCATGCCGAGTCCGGGGTATGTGCGGGTTTTGCGATTCCTCTTAAGGGTGATTATATATAAAGTGAGAAATCCCATATCAGGCCTGATATTTTCCAATGATGGGACTAAACAGCCGTATCCGCTTGGAATTACATGCAAGACCTGTAGAACGTGTCTCTCGACGAAGGCTTTTCTTGGGAGCTCCAATATCATCGCCTTGACTCCGGTTCCAATCGGAAATTGTCGACCTCTGAACGTTCGTGTTGAGTACGGCCATGGGGAAGCCCAACGGGCGGCACATATCCTGGCATGGACGCAATCCGTGTAACTTTCAAAGTTTCGGACCTCAGGGATTGATGACAGGATGGTTAAATTGCCTAAAGAAGCTCCGATCCCCATTTCATCCCTGAGTAAGTAGTTCCGAGTCCCGTTTTAACAAATCGGCTGGCATTTCTTCAGTGGTTTGCGACTTTCCCCCCATCACCGACCATGAAGGTGTTGAGCTTCACGAATTATGCCTACGTCTTGGTTTCAATTCTAGCGGTGCTGGCTGGTCCTGGACAGACGCGACTGCAAAATCAAACGTCACCGGTTTTCGATGTTCAGGTTAGTCCCTTTTTCGCTTTTTCTTCCAAGGTTTAACTCGTAGCTAACCTGGTCCCTCTCTAAAATAGGGTCATCGAGGTTCTCGTGGTGAGAACAGCGAGAGCATTTTGCCAGCGTTCGCATGGTGAATACCGCCCATATGTGTCGTTTGATGGCTAATACCCCTGGGAAGGGCGCTTATTGGCGGAGTCACCACGCTCGAGCTTGACAATGGCATTACAAAGGTTAATACGGTCGCGCCTCATTTTTATTGCTATAAGTTAATATTTTATGGTCCATACAGGATGGAGCAGTAATCGTGTGGCATGATGAAGCGATAATGGGTGAAAAGTGCAACGATACGATTCCAGCAGTACGTGATAAATCATCCAATTCGGGCCAAAGCACATAAATTCACATACTTCGGATAGTTCAAAAATGACCCTGATTTTCCATACGTCGGAAAGTTTGTCGCGAATCTCACTCTCGCTCAAATCAAAACTCTGGATTGTGGTTCGAAGCGTTTAGCCAAATTTCGTGAGTTTCCACGTCCGAGTCCATATTTACTCCTGATTTACTGAATCTTGGATATCTTCAGCTTTACAACTGACCCATCCTGGAACTAAGATATCGACCCTCCGCGAAGTATTCCGATTCGCGCATTGTGCTGATCCTGAACGCTCAATACGCTGGAATATCGAGTCCAAAATTAATCCAATTGAAACAAATTATACACGGGGAGTCGATGATTTCGTGTCATTACAACACGCAGAATTCACGAAGAGTGGATATAGACTCTCCCAAATCACGGTAGGGAACACGTCCCTCCTTCATAGGAGTCCGAGTCTAATAGAATCGACAGTATCAAAGTTTCGACTGGAGAACGCTCATTGGAATGAAGGCATTAGAGCCAAAGATCCCAACATCCGCTCTCATTGACATGTGAGGGATTTATGAGCATACACAAAACTTCCCTAAAGCTATTTATATTAGGGATACAGGCTTTAGTTTTCAAAACGAAACATCTCCATGGCTTGCGGGAATTCGAGTTCAGGACTTCCCCGGGACGACTAGGGGAGAGCAAGTCGCATATGCAGTGAATTCCATCCAGGCTAATATCATCTCGCCGAACGTCTTGGAGTCTGGCGTCGATCCTACTGACGCGGACTGGGCGCCTTTCACTACAAAGGAAATGATCAGCCAGGCTCATGAACTTGGAATGATGGTCAAGCCTTTTACGGTAAGTTGTGCCATTATTTCCTTCTGTGGAATGTGATGTTCACTGACGTATACAGGTCAATCGCTTGAACAGCGCCGCCCAATTGCTTGATTGGGGCGTCGATGGCATAATCACTGATTATCCCACTCAAGTTCGCCGTCTGGTTAGAGACAGTGGAAAAATTGTCGCGTCCCCATTCTCAACGAAACGTGTATTGAGATGTTTGAACGAGCACTTGCAGAAGGTGTAGATCGGGTGTAGACACCGTTATGACTCGCTGGAATGCGTAGAATATACCTAAGGATAATCTTATACCTAGAATTATTGTACTTTAGCTAGGATACCACATAGACTTTCAATTGGGCGGAATGGAATCGATGTGTTTGGACTTCGTGCAGATGAAGATTGTAATTGAGAGCACGGCAATTGGCCAGCCGGAACGGAACGGGGGGCTCACGGCAAACTCCGACTGACGGTGAAGGCGAGGTTGTTGTGACTTTTATTCAGTACTCCTCGCTCAACACTATGGCTACATTCCAGGCCGTCAAAAAGGCGGTCTCCCTCACCCCCACCGTCCGCACCCTCCCCAGCGGCATTCCTTTCGCCCCCCTGCTCAACGCCGCCGCCAGGGCGCCCCATGACCCACATGCTCATGGCGAATCCGGACCCCGCTCAGACGTTGCCCCACGATGGGCTGGCGGCCCTTCTTTGACGTCGTCGGGCCTTGTTTCCAAGACCTTCACAACAGGTTGGTGGTTTATTGGTTTCTCACATGCAGCGGATTTCCAACCAATGTTTCGTTAGTCTCGCCCTCCACCAACTTCCAGCAGCGTTTCATCTCCACCTCGGTCGCCAGGAAAGACGCGCCTGAGGTCCCCGACTTCTCCGGCTACCGCACCAACTTCGAAACCAACCGTACGCTCTCGTACTTCATGGTCGGCTCACTTGGTGTCATCTCCGCGTCCGCTGCCAAGTCATCTGTGTCAGAGTTCCTGCAAAGCATGGCTGCCTCTGCCGATGTTCTTGCCCTTGCCAAGGTCGAAGTTGACCTTGCCTCCATCCCCGAGGGAAAGAACGTCATCATCAAATGGCGCGGTAAGCCCGTCTTCATCCGCCACAGGACCCAGGGCGAGATCGAGGAGGCGCGCACTGCTGACTGGAAGACGTTCCGTGACCCCCAACCCGACGAGGACCGCGTGAAGAAGCCTGAATGGCTCGTTATGCTTGGTGTCTGCACTCATCTAGGCTGTGTGCCCATTGGCGAAGCTGGTGACTACGGAGGCTGGTGAGCAGTTTTTATACTGCAGCATCTTTGCTATTTATATTTACTGCGACTTCTCATCCTTTCAGGTTCTGTCCTTGCCACGGTTCTCACTACGATATTTGTTCGTAGTCATCTTTATTTCTTGTCTACGTTATCTAATCCCTCTCTTATAGCTGGTCGTGCCCGAAAAGGACCTGCTCCTGTAAGTTCTAACGCGCTTGAATTTTCATCTCCTCAATCTTACCCTTTCGGTTTCTAGCTCAATCTCGAAGTTCCTCAATATGAGTTCAGCGAGGCCGATGAGAAGTTGGTCATTGGATAATGGCATTTATTTAGAACCGCACAGGGCTACATTTATTCTAGAGGCAATGGAAAGATTGTTGCGTTGCAGTCACAATGGAGGAATATTGACAGCTACGACAACGTTGAGACTTCTAAATGGTAAAGCTGTCCCATATCGATTGCTTTATATTGCTTGAGCTGTAGTTTATTGTCTGCTTAAGGACCAGCCTAGATTTACCTAAGTCGGGCTTTGGCTGGCTTTGGATGTGTTCCATCGCTTCATGATGCCGTCATGTTGCTGCAACAGTACTCACGATCGAGAACCACAGTCTGAATCATCACCTTGTTCGCACTTTATACACGCCACTTTCTTGTTCTTTATCCACAACACCCCCTCATCATCTATACAGTATGGCTAAAGTTGAAGTCTTAACTCTGGCTTCGTTGGCTGGCCTGGTGAACCTAAATAGCTTGTATCTCCTTGGCTATGCCTGGCTCTTTGGGATGTGTGAGTCCCCCTTGGGCATCTTTGAAGGCGGGCAACGCACATCTAATACTTACTTCTCATCTCAGCCGTATGGATCTCGTTCTTCGGAGGTACGCTTCCTACAATGTTGCTGCTGCCCTTCATATCTCATCTCACTCTGTAGGTGTCATTGCTTACAAGTCGCTTCGTGAGTTCGCCAGGCGGTCCCACAATGGTCCATCGTTCAACTAACCCCCTTCTTTTCAGCGCGACACCAGTTTGGCGCTCTCCAACATAAGACATTTCCGGTGTACTTCGTCATTTCCATCGCTCTGTCCACCACTCTCCTTTCCGTATGGATTCTCAAACATCCCGATGTCTTGGTCTATCTGGCGCGCCCCAATGTTGCTGATGTTGCCCAAGTCTATGCACTCGGACTGGTTTTATTGTCGCAGGCGAGCAATTACTTTGTCGTCGGCCCAATGACTAGCAAGTACGTTTCTTTGTTCATCCGAGTGTTAATTACCAGGTAAATTAATCAATTCAAAACTTTCCTAGGATCATGTTCCAGCGCCAGAAGCTTGAGAAAGAGGAAGGCAAGACCTACAATGAACCTGGAGTAAGGATTTTGTTCATCCCAGAATTTGCCACAAATATTAACAGCAGGGGATAACCAGGTTTCGGCTGAGATGAAAGCTCTGAATGTTAAATTCGGAAGTCTCCACGGTATCAGCTCCCTTGCCAATCTCCTTGCTATTATTGCACTGGGATTCCATGGTGTGTATATCGGAAACGCTGGAGTCAAGGGTTATTGAGTTGCGTAACAAATCTGTGACCGGTCTTGAGCAAGCTTGAGTAGAAAGAGAAAACAATGAAATGATACGTTTCACTAACATCTTTCTCGAAATCATAAGAATTGGCATTGGAAAAAATACAACAATCGACAACGTGATAACACACCGTCCAGACGGTCATGCACCGACTGAGTCCATCTCGGGCACGTATCCCTCCCTCAGACTCCTCTCCAATCTCCTCACTTCCTCTATTGAGGTGGCTTTCGCGATAGCCGCTCTGACCTTGTCCTGATCTTCTTTCGACATCAGGCGCCCAGCCTTCACAGTTGTTTGCGCGGCCTTTGGCTCGTCGATCGTTAGGACAGTCTTCGTCGCGTGCACGGATACGGTGGATGAGATGCTCGTAGCGAGCGCTGTGGGCAGACCTTCGGCCGTCACGAATAGGGCCTTCGCTTGTGCCCTCTCCTAGATTAATCCGACAAGCCCATCGATGAGTCGTCGCGCAACATGGGATGCGAGGTGCAGATGAGCGCACCTTATCGCGGATTCGCTGGAAATCTACGACCCGTAGGCTAGGAAATCTCCATGCCAGCCATTCGCGATACCACTTTTTTTCGGTCACAGGATTGCCCAGTAGTGAAATGTATTTGAGGTTGCGGAGCTCTTTGAGAGGCTCGAGGTCTCCAAGCTCAGCGATGTTGTTGTTTGTCAGTACTAGGGTTTGCAGATTTGGCACGGAGAGGTGGATAGAGGCGGAGATGTTTTGTATTCGGTTGTTCGCGAGCAGGAGCGTATGTAGGCGTTTGAGGAGGGGCAGGTTGCCCAATGTGAGGATAGCATTGTCTGTGAAGTCAATAGCGTCATGTTGATCCTAACGATGAGATTAGCATTAAGATCTGAGAAGGTATGGAACACGGCGCGTACCCTTGTAACACCAAGATTTTCAATAGCAGGGATTTTAAAGCCTGTTGAGGTTGTGTGAGTGGTTCAAGCAAGCGCGGACGGGGTGCTCTGACCTCTGAGATCGAGCTGGCGCTCTTTTAGTGGGTTGAGGTGCGAAGAGGCCTGTGCGAGGAGCTCTGGGGTGAGCTTCATCGTGGAGGTGGGGAGCTGTAGCTAATAAGATGCAGACACCCCCGTGCCAGGAAAGGTGACCCAAGTTCAGACTCAGATCAACGCGCGAGCACGCGGCCACGGCTCGTGTTATCCAATACCACCATCCCAGCTCACTCCAATGCGGCCTCTGCACCAACGTTATACCTTGTAAATATCCACAAATTCATGTCAAAAACATACCTAACCATGCGATTAGGTTCAGTGAACGGAATGACACATATATCTTCGTCCCAGAAGGAGAGGCGCAGTCGCTGACGATACACCGGTCCTCGGGGACATAGTACTGAACTGTTCGTTTTTATTTTACACTCTTATTTCACGAAATAACCTTTCCCTCTTAGCGCCCAAATATACCATTCCTTATGCTGCGCAAAGATCAGAAAAAGTAGTCTATGGCATTGTTGGACTAATATCCTTGTCAATTTGTGAATCGTCTTTCCTCCGCATGGTCCATTCATAGAATTGACATGCGACTATACAGCGGAATATTTAATTATCATTACCGGAAGAGTCCTCCAAGGTCAACTTATGGGACATGACATATTCCGCGCGACAGAATTCGACATTCTTCCCTTGGCCGCCATCTCGGCTTCTGTCCCCCCGCATCCCGTTGAAGCTCGTCTCGTCAACCTCGTTAGGTCGCATTTTGCGGGCGGAAACTTCTTATTCTCGTATACTTGGGACCTGACCCGTCGACTCCAAATTCAATTACCTCTCGCGGAAAGCGAATCAGGGAAAGCATTTTGGGAAGTGGTGAGTGTTGGATTGGGTCAACCTGTCTTTGTGGCAGGATTGTTCATACTGTCTGCTTAGGTGGACGACCGCTTCTTCTGGAATAGGTGCGTCATGCATGCAGTTCAGTAAATCCGCCCGCATTGATTGTAATTTCTAGATTCTTGCAAAATAAATTCATAGAAGTCGCAACCCAAAACCCGAATGCTGCAGTAAGATTCCATCCGTTACCGTTATTATACAATGACTTAGATTCATTCGTAGTATGGCGCCTTCATCCTCCCCATAATGTACGGAAGTGCGTATAGTCAAGTTTCAGCGTGATGTTCCACCCTCATCATGGTTCAATCTGTCACAGCCTTCGAAAGTCGGCCTACATTCCTCCATGGACGACACATGACGCTAGGGCTTATCAGCCGCCGCTGCCGTTTCCGTGCTGGAACGCGCTATTTCCGTCGTGGCATTGACCATGAAGGAAACGTTGCCAACTTCAACGAGACGGAGCAAATTCTGCTGGTCGAAGGACCAACCGTCCCGGGCTCTGTGCGAACATCTGACGATAATTATACCGCCAAGCTCAGTTACGTTCAAATTCGAGGAAGCGTTCCTGTGTTCTGGTCTGAGGTCAATACCCTAAGATATAAGCCAGACTTGCAGGTTATGGAACTTGACACTACGGTCAGTCATCTTCGCGGCGTTTAATAACTGACATGCCTCATACTTGATTTCTAGAACAAGGCAATGTACACGCATATTACCAAGCAGACACAGCTGTATGGCGATCAGTGTCTAGTGAACCTCGTAAACCAAAAAGGACACGAGAAGCCAGTCAAAGAAGCATACGAACGACACATCGCTGAAGTGTGTATTTATGACATAGTTTGTTCGACGGAGGAGCTGACGTTTATGGTTTGATGACCAGCTGGACGTCCCCAATGTCAAGTATCAGTACTTCGATTTCCACCACGAATGTAGGAAAATGCGCTGGGACCGCATCAGTGTCCTCATTGACATACTCAAGGACGACATCGACAAAGAAGGGTGTGTCTTTGTTATTCTGTGACCTACGCTTGGTATGCTAACCCATCTATAGGTGGTTCCAGGTGAACAATAATGACAATGTTCCCAAAAGAATACAGACAGGAATTGTTCGCACAAATTGCATGGACAATCTCGACCGAACCAACGTTGTCCAAGCCGCGCTTGCAAAATATGCCCTCACTCAACAACTTCGAGAACTGGGCATCTTATCGGACAATGATAACATAGACGACTTTGTGAACATCAGCAAGGAGTTTAGAGAAAGTCAGTTCATACTACTTCTGCATGTTTTCGTATTCTCACATTTCTTCACAAAGTGTGGGCTGATCATGCAGACGACATTGCTAAAGCCTATGGCGGCTCAGGTGCTCTGAAGTCCGATTTTACCAGGACCAATGAGAGGACTCGCAGGGGTCTCTTGGAAGATGGTGTCAAATCGGTGCTGAGATATCTGAAGAACAACTTCTTCGATGGTGCAAGACAGGTGTGTTCTACGTCAACCAACTGGAACTCTCTGGTGGATGGCTGATTTCTGTTGTTTCCTCCAGGACGGTTTTGATTTGGTCACCGGGACTTGGATACCGAGGAAAAATCCTTCCGCTTCTTTATTCCTCATCGCTGACGCTCGACCTCTGATAACCCGTTCCGTGAGTGCCTAGGACTGCTGCTTGATAGTCCGGTCCGTTGACCGATCCTGCCTTAGATGCCTGCTATTGCGTCATTTTCGCTCTTCATGATCTGTGCTGGTTTGACGCTTCCCCGAACGTCTGGTGAGCATGCTTCTAATATATGTTCAACTGAGCCGGCATTGATAAGCGGTTCGTTTGCGCAGACTATTCGCTTTTCTACTACTTCTTGCTCTGGTTCACTTTGTTTGGTTTGGCGATGCTGTTCATCATCATTCATGGTATCGACTACGTCTCATGGCCCCGTCTCATTCCGTTGACGGATATCATCTACTATAATGGCCCTGGATTCCGTTCGGGACATCATGGAAAAGGACTGGGTGGTGTAGATGGACCAAGTTGGAACAAGTCGAAACTGTTGGCTTCGGCCAAACGGCCGGCGATGGTCGACGAGGTCGAGCTTGGAACATTCAGAAAGAGAGTGGATTAATTTATTCAATGGCCTTCTTTTGTTGTTTCTTTATTGTTCGATAGTATACCTATTTACTGTATGGCTCGCTTGCCTGGATACCTTTCGAAAGTGCATTCTGCTGTCTAATTCAAGTTCACATTTTGGAGTACTCTACATAATAGTAATGAAATTCTAGAACGACGCGTATTCCCGTATGGCGCGTGGCCATGGGAACTGGACGCGTCGGAGATCACGTGGAATTACAATTTTTCCCTACGGTTTCAGAACTTTCACGATCAAGTCAGGCTGAAGAATACTCCTTCCACTAGGCCACACCTGCTTATATTTCTTGACCCTACTTCACACTACATAATGGTCAAAGGCACAAAACGAGGCTCTCCTGGAGCCGAGGAGGAGAAAAGTCCTCTCGCCGAAGTCGAACTCGGCGAGGAGGACGCCAAAAAGCTGACCGAGATTCAACGCGATCTTGCACGCGCTGAGCTCGTCCTTGGTATGTCGTGTATGGAGATGTAATATGAGAGACATGCTGATGTATGGTCTGTGGTATAGAACGCCATGCTCAAGCTATGCTTAAGCCCGTGTATGAAAAGCGCAGAAAAGTCGCCGCGGGCATTCCAAACTTCTGGCCCGTTGCCTTGATGCGCAACGCCCTGTTCGCATACCATGCCCAACATAATGCGGACCAAACTGCCTTGAGCTACCTTGAGGACCTCTGGGTTGAGAAAGACCCCAATGAGCACCGATGCTTTACGATTGAATTCGTATGTTTGGCTGCAAGACTATATCGACGGTTTTGCTGAATTGAGTTTTTATTTGCAGCACTTCAAAGAAAACACGTTCTTCAACGATCGGGTCCTCAAAAAGGAGTACAAGTACTTGCCACCGCCCGCTGCAGAGTCAGAGAAGCCCGACGAGAATGGCATCACTGACTCTATGCTCGACTTCTCTTGGGACCGTGATGTGCAAATCTCGGTAAGATAACTGGACTGTGTGACAGGCCACAATTCGTTTAACAAGTTTGCCGCCTGCGTAGACCACGAAGATTGACTGGAAAGATCCCGAGGCGGCCTTAACCAAGGTCTACCCCCGTGTAATTGGCGAGGATGAGGACGAGATTGCCGAACCAGGCAGTTTCTTCAACTTCTTCGAACATGAGGCCGATCCCTCTGAGGTGGGTTGTTTTGTGCCTCTTGTAATTTAAAAGATAAACTGATGATCCGTGAAAAAAATAGGTCGGCATCACGATTGCCAATGAGATTTTCCCAGAAGCGATTGAGTACTTCTTGGGCAATGTCGATGGTGAAATCACCGATTCTGAAGAGGAGGACGAGGACGATGATGATGATGCAGAGGAGATCGACCTGGAGAAGCCCAGGACCAAGAAGCGCAAGGTTTAATAGGCTCCTGGCTCTTGTTCTTGTTGTTCGTGGATATGTATCTTCTATTCTTGCATACGCTAGCATGTTGTATGTACACATTACGCCTGTGGTGCGCACAGACAGGCCGAGGCGGCATCAGAGATATTTTAGTCCAGCCACTTGCTATTTTTAGAAATCCAAATATATCTTCGTTGCCTTTTAAGATTCCCACAGTTTCGTTTCGTTTCTTTCCTTATCCCACCCATCATGAAGCTCGCCACCACCTCCGCCCTCCTTGCCCTCGTTCCCGCCTTCGTCGCCGCCCATGCCGACAACGTCAACGCTCGCCATGTTCACCATAACCCACTAGACGCTCGCCAAGCCGCGCCAAGCCCTGCGACATTGGCAGCAGCGGCTACTACATCCGCCAACGGCGCGGCCACCCCTGCAACAGGCACTGCCACTGCAGCCGCAGGTACTACCACAGGCGCTGCTGGCACCACCACTGGCACACCGGCCTTGCCAACGACTGCACAGTTCTCGCTACTCGCGACCAACCCAACTGCGGTTCCGTTGTCAGCAATCGTTTCCAACCAGCCAAGCTCTGCAACACTCCCTTTGGATTCCACCGCAGTTCCAGGGGCCACGCCGACTAACATTCCAGGTGCTCCTGCTCTTCCAAATGGTATGCCCATTTTTCTTTGGCAATATTCATCGTTCATTTTGAACTACGTGGCAATGAAATTATGTCTCTCTCTACGGTTCAACTGATCATTCTTGCTTTTCCAGCTCAGATCTTGGCTCCGTCGAACTATCCTGCGCTCGATATTCCTCCTCCCACTGATTCCCCGAGGTTCTGCAATGGATCCAGGACGTCAAAAACACTGGTATTGAAATCCCAGGTTTTTCTGCAACCTCGCCAGGTTTGTCCCTTATTCTATTTTCAGCTATCTAGAAACTTTACGACCAAATGATATCAGGTGGCTGTCCGAACAACACTGCCGCTGTTGCCGACACTTCGAGGTGTTGGTGGACTTGCGGAGGATGCACCCGCTCAACCGATGTCACTGAATGCCCAACCTCATTGACCTGGGGGTTAACCTATGACGATGGCCCATCGTTCTATACTTCCAATCTCCTGACATACCTGGATCAAGTCAACCTGAAATCAACGTTCTTCGTCGTTGGTTCTCGTGCGATCCAGTTCCCCAACATTTTGCAGACAGAGTACATGGGTGGCCATCAAATCGCTGTCCATACGTGGAGTCACCCTTCGCTAACCACATTGACTAACGAGGAGATTATTGCTGAGCTTGGTTGGACGAAGAAGGTCATCAAAGATGTCACAGGAGTTACCCCTAATATGATGAGGCCACCTTTCGGTGATATCGAGTTAGTTTCTTCTAAATCCGCTTTGCTCAACTGGCGCTGACGCGTATCTTTCCAGTGACCGCGTCCGTGCAATCTCACTGGCTATGGGTCTTACCCCCGTCATGTGGACCCGCATCAGTCCCTTGGCCACATTCGATACTGGCGGTAAATTGTCTTTGAACCTGTCGTGTAATTTAAGACCTAATTTTGGACATTTATTAGACTTCGACGTCCACGGTGGCACTACATCAGTCCAGCAGGTCCTCTCAAACTGGGAGAACATCCTCGGCAATGCTACTGCGAGCAGCAATGGATTCATCGTCCTGGAGCACGATCTCTTTGAGCAGACTGTCGAGATCGCTACCGGCTACATCCTCCCTGATGCTTTAGCCCACCAGCCTGCTTTCACTATTGAACCAGTCATCACCTGCCTCAAGCAAAGCCTGGCAAATGCCTATATCGAGACGAACAATAACGCAACCAACCCTCCTGCTATTTCTGCTGCGATTTCCGGTGCGTTATATATATATCTTGTAAATATCATGACTGACATTGGAATTTTAGGTGGGTTCGTCACGGTCACTGGCACCGCTGCTGCTTCGGCTACCGGAGGCAGCACCAAAAAATCTGGCAGCATGTCGATCCACATGGGCTCTGGCCTCGCTGCATTGACCACTTTTGCCGGAATGCTCGTCGGCGTTGCTGTGTCTCTCGGCCTGTAAAACCCTCCCATGCGCTCGCGCTTCAATAATCCCATGATTATTTGGACCTTCACTAGCCTTAATGCCTATATTGAGTGGCACTTGCACGATACTTACTTCTCCCTATACCCACCCAACGCCTGCTCGGACTTGGTATAGTTCTTATGGTGTGAAACCTCACTAAAATTCTTTCTTCATTGGCCCCCTCCCGTTCTTTTAACCTTATTTAGATAATACTTTTTGGCTCTGATTATATCGTTCCTTTGATTAGGACTATATAGCTGGCTATGTTCCTGTTTTCTATGCCTTCGCACGCAGACTTCAGGATGGACTTCAATATATCTGATAATTCTAACTACGTATAGGCATGACCGGACTTTTCTTTCATATCAACTCTGGATTTCGCTCTTTTGGAAGTAACAAGAATTGCAAATACACATGCTCGCCTTCGTTTAGATGAACGCCAAAACTTGGCTAGACATTGTCAGTTGCGAGTTTTTTTTTGTTCGTTGTAGTGGCAATATACTGTAACGATATTGATTCAGAGGCACGCTCCACACTGCGTCTACTTTCAATCTCGCATTGTAGTTAGATGATTGTCTCATGGAGAGCCAACTAACGCCTTGGTCCGATGACCTTCTGCCTTGTATTCCTGCAATTATTTGAGTAGACTGAATCTGTTAAAGCAGGAGAGGGTCAATGACGACAGGACGATGGGAGGATGAAACGAAAGGTATCATAGGCATTTGTAGGTCCACCGCTACTTGCCGTTGCGTCCATGCGTAATATCATGGCGCTATTCATACATCGTACGCTCGGGGGCGTACTCATGTAGGTGAGGGTGAATACTGGTGAAGACCTGTGAAGACTTGAAGTGTTCATTGCAAATTAGCAGTGGCTCTCCTTTACATTCGCGCAGTCGAGTGCTGGAGTCTAGCGGGATTTATGTTGTCATCTCATGTAAGTAACGTGGTCAGGGTAAAGAGATGCGGAAAAGTAAATATTACTATCGGGCAAGAAAGAAAGAGAAGAGTCCGTATGCATGATGGGGAATGATGCTCGAACGATTAGGGATACGACAAAGAGTTTTCGAGCATCAACCCCGTAAAATAGAGGGAAGGCGGGTAAGGCGGAATGAAATCTAGGGTATGACGTGGGGCAAAAAAGTAGAAGTGGTAAATTGAAAATGATAAAACACAACAGGGAACCCAACAAAAAAACCAATGGTGAAAAAAGAAAAAGGACCACATAAGGAAGAAATAAGGTACAGCATGGATGGACAAGACATGAAACAAAGAAAAATAAGATACTGGTTGCAAACAGTCGGGAGAATAGAGCACATGTCTATGGTGGATGTCTAAGTAAGGGCGACTCAGGAAGATGGAAGGGTCGTGATTATAGAGGGTGGCGGTCAAGAGGAGAGAGAGGAGAGCAAACGCGAAGAAGGGTAAATGCAACACCGCAGCAGAAGTGCTCAGGAGACAAGGAGGATCCTCGAATAGAGAGCAACTACGGGCCAGAGAAAGATACGAGCCATCACAAGATAAGGCATGCCTGTCTGCTTCTACCACTCTGTGACGACGCCGTCCTCTTTAGTGATTTCTAACCACTTGTGGTCCTTAAGATCACGCGCATGCGCACGGTTGTGCATATCAGTTGCGAGCATGGGCTCCAGGAAACCGCAGAGGACGGTCGCATCCGCCTCGGAGAATAAGTACTTCTCGATCATGACACGTTTGAGGGGCCAGGGCTTCAAAGTTCGGATATAGCGCAGGGCTCCTAATGTCAGGAGAAAGGTATAAATACAACAGCGCATATAGATGGAACAGTATGGAAATACGGACCGGTATGGTCGAACAGCTCACGACTGTACTTGCCGCCCATCTTCACCTCCAAAGCGAAGTCGCCAAGAAGCTCGATGATCTGCGCCATGTGGTCGTCATCCTTTGAAAAGAGCTCTCCTTGCGATTGAGGGTCGAAGAGATACTCTGCAGTCAAGAGTTCAAACAACTACAGATTAAATGGCCATAAATACATTAGTAAACGGCACCAAGTCGATAAATCAAAATATGATGTACTTACCACACAAGCCACACTCCAAATATCTGCTCTGGCGTCCCAATCTCGGCGACCAAGAATAGCTTCGGGAGCACGGTACTGACGAGTCTGTATATCGTCCGTGTAGTGCTTTGTAGAAGGTGTTGCGTTCCCAAGATCCGCAATCTTGATGGAGATCGGGGGCGGCACGGGTTTATCGTGTGCTGGCGTCCGCAGTGGAGGAAGCGTGCGGTGTTGCATCGGATGTTGTGTATTTCCAGTCTCCTGCGCTGCACTTGTGTTGATAGTTGCGGCATCTACTGCAGGTGGAACGAGAGTGGCGAGAGGTGATGAATCGACAGGGGTTGGAGGTGGAGCGGGTGGGGTTGCGGAAGCGGGTGTAGGAGTAACAGAAGCGGACGGAATAGGTACCACGGAAGTGATAGAGGGAAGCTCAGTGCGCCGCGATGAGCGTGACTTCGTTTGGCCATCAGAATGAGAATTTGATACAGGTTTGTGAAGATGCATGTGTGCAGACAGCTGCGATACTTGCTGTGGAGGCGAAACGCGGGTGATGGTGCGTTTGGATGGTGATACATTGGAAATGGAGTCAGGGCGTGAGGGAGCTGTTTGCGTGAGGAGGGACAGATGCTGATTAATTGGATTGGAGGCGTTATCTCTAGTGTGGTCATGAGTAGAAGAATCGTTTCTTGAAGTTGGAGAAGGTTCGCCAGCAAAATAGGAAGAAGTTTCGTTAATAAGTTTACCGACGTCACTGATGAGCGATGCCGATTTCTTGCTCGCCGTAGGGAGGGGTGTACCATTCGGAGACGGTCTAACTGTGGCAGTAGTCGAAGAGGCCTCGGAGGACGTGGAATTAGTGCCCTCGACTGTAGATAGCTTGAAGAAGTCGTCGTCATGTCCGCTTGTACTGACGACGGCAGAGACAAGAATGGCAGGCGCGAGCGCGGATGTGCCTGGGTCTTTCCAGAAACCAGGATTCGACAGACCGGAATGAGAACGAGTATGAGCGCCAACAGCAGGTCGGAGGTTGCTTGTCTTATTGGGGCTCGAGTGGGATTTGTTGGATGCAATAGAGGCCGAAATCTTGTCCTTCCATGAATTAGAAATGGCCGTTGTCGTGGCTTTCCAGGAAGAAGAAATGACTGAACTGAGTTGGGTTTCAAGATCAGTGGTTGCCTTGGGTTTATTTGGGACAACTGCAGGCGCCTGAGTGGGTCGAACGACTTCGTTCTCCGGTGATACTTTGGCTCTGGTTCTTAATTCAGTTTCGAACTTGCCTGTTCCCATGAACTCCATGACGGCATTTCCGATTGAATGCGACAGTGAGGTTGGCGGTGTGCTGACAAGACTGCTCGAACCCGCTGTCGTAGATGCCAAAGCAGACGAAATGGAAGATGATGACGAAGAAGCGGATGGAGAATTGGTGATGCGGGTAGGGATAGCTGTGACGCCTTTGACTGCAAACATTTCCGCTCTCTTCTGCATGACGGCGGGCTCAGTTCGTGGGGCAGATGTTGACAAGCAGCTAGGCGGCTTCGGCGCACTTGAGCTCAGGCTTCCCACAGTCCCGCTAGTGTAACCGCCCGTTCTTGTCAGGTGTATCTGGGCTGCGTAACTCCCAGACTGACCAATACTTCCGCTGCCAACGCAATCTGACTGAACATTCGTGTTCATACTTACATGGGCGGTCGCACTCTTGCCCACGCTTCTACTCGGACTCGCCAAAGGTTGGGATTCGAATATTTGAACTTGTTTGCGCGGCCGTTGGTGATGCGACGGTATTGATACGCCGCACGCGTCTTTGTTGGTAATGGAACCCCTACCCGGCGTGAGGTGGGCGTGGGTGATAGAGACAGTTCGTTGTGTATGTGCGCCTCGATGTCGGGAATAGAAATTACTAAATGGAGATCAGTCAGTATGTTGCCAACATGCGGTTCGAATAGACAGAGATAAGGATAAGCACGAAAATAACAGCAGTCCAAAGGAGTCATACATGGGAGTCAACAATGGTGTGTACCGGACATGAAGGGGTGAAGGGGGATACAGCGGGTGTGATGAAAGGGCACACGCAGACGACCACCGACTGAGCAAAAATCAAGGGAAAAACTCACAGATATTCTCCGGCTTGATATCGGTATGAACAAGGTCACACTCGTCGTGAAGATATTGAAGGCCGAGAAGGATTTGCTTCGCTATTACTTTGACAAGCGGCCGAGGTACACCCTTCTTCTTGTTTCGCTCTATCAAAGCCAGAAGGTTTTCGCCCAAGGGTTCGAACACAATACAGATATGCGAAGCTTCTGGACCTTGATGAGAAAACGAGTCTAAAAAAGAGACTATGTGCTCTTTGCCAGGGTGCGTCGGAGAAAACGAGGATACACGAGACAGCAGTTTAATCTCGTCCCGGGCGGTCTCGGTATAGCGTCCCGCCGACTTGACGACTTTGAGAGCAGAATGGCGGTTGTTACTGGATGAGAGAAAGCATGAATAAAGCGCAGAGGGTAAAGACAACGCTAGATATACTGACCGAGCATCTTTGACAAGCCATACGGTTGAAAAATGGCCCCATCTGGTAGATGGTGACAGCACAGTGAGCGATGAGCAAGGAACGAGATGTGTACAGATGTGAGGACTTACCCTAGCTTTCGAACGACTCGATATCGATTGTCATTGAAATAGTCGCCCACCTTGACGGGTAGGTAACCGCCGGCGTTGTAATCGGCTGGGCTTTCCTCGTCCTTGCAGTGTGGTTCATCGGCGGGCATGAGCTTTGGACCCTCTGGAGTCACAACATATTGATATTTTGCATATGGCTGTTTCGGAGCCATCTACAAGATGGAGGGAAGGAGGACGGAGGACGGAGTGGGGGAGGTGGTGAAGGTTAAGTCTACTCTGGTGGTGCGGCAGTGCCCCGGTTCTAGTTCTGTCACGCGTCACACCAATAGCCGGTGCCAAATATCCATTTCCGCTCTTCATTCGTGCTGCAATTCTCCATCTAGACGCCCTGTCTATATAACTCTGCCATAACCAACCTAGTCAACCACAGTCTGCTCGAAACTTTACAGGTTCGCTGGCAGCCGGCCGGTTCATACTTCCCCAACACCCTCCGCCGAGTCCGCACTGCCACCTGCGCCCCATTGGTCCCCTTGAAATATTACTGGTCAAATTTTATGAGTCCATCTTGGCCGACGCATCTATCCAATCCCAAGCTACCCATTAATACAACCCGTCGGTCCGACGAGCTAGTCATCCCGGAACTAGGATCCTGCTGTCTGCCTCCGTTCTACGAATGTGCAAGACTGGTGCTGTTATATGCTTACGGAACTCCTCTTCCGCTTGTCCCATTAAAATATTCTCATGATTCTAATTCAATGAACCCGCCTAGGACCGTCTGCCTGTCCGCTTTTTACGCTGCTCCTATTCTTTCCGGTAAAAAGGATCTCTCGGATGCATTGCATTGAACATTCTGCTAAGGCTGCGGCACGGTCTCGTTCTCTTCAAATCCAAAGAAATCTTGCGCTCATAGCTCAGGGCTGCTCGTTTTCCCCCACACTTCAGCACTACACCAAGAAGACTTGGACAACACATACTCTGTCGAGTTCGCGCCAAGCGGTGGGGCGTGTCGTCAACATGTCGTACAAATACGTCGCAAAAATACGTGTTATCACATTCTCTTGCTTCATTTCACTGTTTACATAAATGGGCCAATGGGAATCGTTTCCCCACAAAGATTATTCTCGATCCCGAAAGCGGTAGGCCGTCGCGATGTGGTCGTTTTGAATTCCTGGCGTCTAATTCTAACATACCAGACACAAGCGCCAAAACCACTGAACCAAATGATATCAATCATGTGAGCGTGTTCTATTCTTCTATTACTTGTTTTGGTCTTTGAACTGTCTTGTCAAATGTCAGAGATGTTGAAAGAATATAATGCTTTTGACAACAGGGAAAAGAGCCAGTTTCCAGTCTGCCTATTCGAGCTAGAACAGTGGCCACGGGGCCTCCTCCGTCTGGGCCAGCCCACTGGATCTAAACAATTCTCAGTGATAATCTAATACACGTCATATGCATCCCAAGACTTCAAATCTGACTATTTATCAACGTTCTCGAATATGCGGCTAGCCTTTCGAAACCGTTTATGCGCGATTGATACGTGGCGTCAGGCTTTCGTGAACGCTTCTTCATCTGCTGTGTGACATGAGAGTGGGGACACCTGGGCCGCTGAAATCTTCGAGTGTTATCTGCCAATGGATTTTAGCGACACAGCGATGATCTAACTCGATGGGGGCTTTGGAGCACCTAATCTACAAGTCCACATGTAAGCACCGCAATGATTGCAGTACTCAGAAAATAAGTGGGCTGTGGAGCGGTGGAGGCTGAACGAAATCCGGGGAGCTCGAAGTCGTGCTACCTCCCGAAGTCGTGCTACCTCCAATGGGTACGTGCTTGTATTTGAATTCAGATCTAATTTGCTATCGTCTACTTATTTCTCTATCACACGCTACAAGAACTCTTTGGACAAGATCGAAGTATTGAAACCTACCTCGCGGGGATTCAGTGACGCAAGTGACATTGCTTCGATCTGTACTAGACAGACTTTTGGCAGCATAACCACAAGGAGGAGAACCACTTCCTTATCGTAAGCAGATATTTTTACTGGCGGGGATCTCGTATATGTCTGATACACGATCCAACGACCACCGGACATTAAAAGTCGGTCACGCCAATTCAATGGAAGTAAAATTCTCGCGTTAGAATTACCGTAGCGTGCGGGCAGAAACTAAAGCATGGCATCCATGGTCGACAGGATGGGTAATTGATTTCATAGATCATGCACTTATACTCGATAAGATTATCTATTGCGTGTGTATCGATTGAGATTAGATGACGAGGACCTGGTACAGTATACATAGAAGACTGGTGCAGATGGCCAATATTGGAGGTCTTCCATATAGTGAGGGTACGGTCTTTGTAAGTTATACTTGAAATTTCAAATTTGTAGAAGGCTTCAGCTGGTCATGATGCTACTTCGTTATATTCAAACCTTACGAACCTGAAGTTGTTCAATATATAGCACTCAGTCTGAGATCTGAGCTACCCTATTTGAATAGATATGCCGTTTGCGCAGGGTCGAAGGAACGGGAAAGGAAACAGGTTGTAGCAACACTCCCTGCACTCGGAGTCACGACTCGCCCCGTCTAGGCACACAAACCATCCTCATCTTCGCACTTACTAAGAACACCTCCAACAACGCCGCTACCACCTACCTCAATTTAAAGCCGTCTCTCAATCATTAATCAACTCTTATCGCCATGTCATAAGCTCACATGGAACTACGCCTCGAGTTGCTCGCTCCAGAAGGCTTTCATGGGAAGCAAAAAATGACAATGCACGGTGCAAGGTGGTCAATATATATATATGGCGATAAAGGCCAGATAAAGAATATGTTCCATCTGGGCGCAACCACGAAGCTTCCGTGCACTTGAGCAACGCTCCATGGATTATGGATATCTACTGATCATATCCCCGATTATTTTCTTCCCATCATCAAGCCATGACATTGGAGGAACACGAAAATACCCCTAATCGTACAACAATAGCGCTCCTGCGGAGTTCTGTTAGCAACTCTAAGTTCGCAGAAGACGGCCTGTCTTTTATATCAACACGAGGCTTGACATTGATCGACCAAAATCCAGAGAGCGAATAGGGGAGCGATTTAAAACGTATGGGTTTATGTGAATGAATGGCATCATAACACATACGTACCTCGGCCATTCTTCTAAGCTAAAACGGTAAGCAAGCGCTCGTAAACCATTTGATCCCGTTTCTCTTCCTCCCACCGCATGCAGAACTGACGGTCTCACAGGTACGCCTCAGTCCACTACCAAATCCTCAGGACATCATTTATTTGACCTCAAACATACTTATCAGAAACTCAAGAAGCTGGCCTTCGTTTATTTCTGGCGTATACATAACCTTCGAATAACCTTCCTGCGCTGCTGCCGGATTACTTAGCGACAGCGCTGCTCTGGTCCTATCTCTCGCCACATTCCGTCACCCATATCCCCCTTAAGACGGAGTTAAACTGCCTGCGAACATGTCTACGCAGTCAATACTCCCAAGCCCGCAAAATATAGGGCTAGCGGTCAGTGCACAGGAGATTATGCCTAGTGGAGCTACTATGTTCATCGGCGCTGTCCCAGACGAATGGGAGATGTACAGGTGCGCTTCCCATGCCTTCATTAGTAATGCCGTCTTTCAAAGTTAGCACTTTCTGACTGCTATTGCATGTCCAGCGACCGCGCCGAGGACTACACCATAGGCCCACCAATAGGATTTGGTGCATCCTCGATAGTTTATGCTGCTACATACCACGGATCCGACAATGGCTCTACAACGGGATCGAAAGGGGTTCCTTGCGCATTAAAGGTACTGGATCTGGACTCCCTTCCAGTACGCGCATTGCAACTTCTTCAAAGAGAAACAACTCTCATGTCTCTTTCAAAACATCCCAATGTGTTACGAGTTCGTGGGTCATGGGTGGACGGCCACAAGCTGTACATTGCTCTTCGACTGATGAACAAGGGCAGTGCGGCCGATGTGATGCGTTATGGCTGGCCAGGTGGAATGGAAGAGGATGTAGTTCGGTGTATCCTACGGCAAGCTCTCAAAGGGCTCAAGTCGGTCTTATTTCCTCAGCTCGAGGCTCTCACATTCATAATCTGTTCCTCAGCTATCTGCACACCAATGGATTTATCCATCGTGATGTCAAAGCCGCCAATCTTCTCATCGACGACGACGGCACAGTTCTACTAGGAGATCTAGGAGTAGCCGCCGACCTCACAGAAGACAGTTCACATATCCCCACTTCTTCCACTTCTAGAAACCTGTATTCATTCACTGCCTCAAGTGCTCTGCCCCTGTCTGCTTCGGCGCCCGCGATTGCGCTTGGTAGCAACTCAAAGCGTGCCGAGAAATCCCCCGCTAAGCCTCCTCAAATCGGAAAACGCAAATCATTCGTCGGAACGGTATGAGCAGTTCCTGTATATGAAGTATTATTCTCACGTTCGCGTTTATTCAGCCCTGTTGGATGTCTCCAGAACTCATTCAAGGCAAACAATACGACTCGAAAGCTGATATATGGAGTTTTGGGATTACAGCCTTAGAACTGACGCAAGGCCGACCTCCAAGATCTAGAGAATCTCCGCAAAGAGTGTTGCTTCGAACGTGAGCACATTCGCGTTACATTTTTCTTGCGAAATCTTCAACGGCTTGCATTTAAGTGTCCAAGAAGAACCTCCTACATTGAACCGTGATGGAGGGGTACATAAATACTCTCGTGCCTTCAAGGAAGTTATCGATAGTTGTCTAGTCAAAGATCCTGCAAAACGGTGCGTATCCTTTTTTATGTTGTTTTTGTTTTTCCTCTGTCAGGATTTAATCTGAAGATTATACGTCAGTCCAACCGCCGAGGAGCTTCTACAAACCCCATTCTTTCGAGGAGCGAAGAAGAAATCTTACTTGATTAATGCAATCTTGAGTAAGAATATTATGACTTGACTCCGTTAATTTGCCCTTCAATGCTGACTGTTATTGATAGGCCGCCTTCCACCCCTCAGTCAAAGGCAAGAACGTCGTGTCATGCCTCCCCTCTTATCAGCCAACTCTGTGGACTCTTGGGACTTCGGTGTGACAATCAACTCCCCAACAAGTCTTTACCGGAGACACGTTCTGGAAGAATTTGTCTCGGCAGAAGACGAACAACTGCGAAATGCTGACCTTCCATTTGAGATGGATGAAGATCAGACGTCCCGGTTTTACGTTGCAAGCGAGCCTTGGGCCGATGATACCTCAGCTGTCGAAGACGCCGACAACGAACAGGAGGCTATCTCTTCGTCTTCCCAGTCCAGTTTCGTTAGTACTGGGCCAGCTCTCAGCCAAACTTCCTCGCAACGGCCCCCAAATACCGAATCTGCGCCATCGTCTTATACCAGCTCTTCAATCCCCGAGCACGAACGGAGCAAAGCCGCAGACTCTTTACCGTCCTCGAGTCAGCCGTCTTTATCTTCGGTCGAGCATCATACACATAATACCCTCATCGGGAAGAAGTCGGTGCTACCCAGCCACAGCCAGTCGACACCTATTCGAGCAGGCCCTCGAAATATTGGGTCGACCGGGACACCTACACTCTGGAGCAAACTAAAGTCTAATGTCAAACGGCCATCTACAAGTGCAGACGGAGATACTTACGACGGTTCGCCACGGAGCAAGGAGAAAGAGAAGGGGATGCTGAATGCCATGTTTTCTGGTGCCGGTAAAAGCATCCTGTCCCAAAGATCAAGTCGCTCACTCGCTACATGTACGTTTTCAATTCCTCGTTGGCAGGTTAGCATACTGACATAGCGACACTTTAGCTTCGAAAGAACGATCCTAGTCCTTTTAGCCATACGTCCCTAATATTGATGTCTCATTCGACTCATTTATAGCCAGCACATTTCTAAGCTAATGTATCATAACGATTTATAGCTGATCATTTCACCACATTTACTAACTAACCTTTATCTCGGACTTTTTCATTATTTATACTGCCAGGACTGTATTCCTAGTGCATTTTGTAGTATACTGTACTTGCCATATGTTGCCGGTTTCATGCTGGATTATTCATTAATGACCAAAGTGCAAAAAGAACTTGATTGATTAGAACAGTACAAGCGGAAGATGTTGTTAAGAGAGCATGGATATGTACAAAGCAGCTAAAAAGCGAAACAGAAAATAGATCTGATCAATGGAAGCGATCCCAATCTCCTGGCGCACCTCCCTGCCTTCCCATTCGTCTACGAGGTCCTCCTCTTTCCTCTTTCCCGGATGTGAGGACGATATGCTTGTCGACAAGCTGAACGTCGTGTTAGTTTACAATACAATCATTTCGAGCAAGAATATATGACTTACATCGTTTAGGATGTTTGTCGATTTTGTGAGAGAAGAAAGGAAAGCCGTCAGTTGCACATCTTCGTATTCCTAATTGAAATGCAAGAAGTATTAGATTACAATTGCAATAGTTGAGAAGAGGGCTCACCGTGTCGAATTCCTCTCTGAAATGCTTGTTTTCTGACGCTGGCAGAGAGGCCAAAAGAGCGACCATTGAACGTAAAATACTAGGGTCTGATTTGGCCGTGCCTAAATAAAAACTGGAATTAGAAGAGGCATGCCAGCAATGGCATATTTACACACATACCAGCAATCACTTCCGTCACATATTTAATCAGGACGAGAATACGCTCATGAAGCATCTTCACGGCGGATCTTTGAGTTTGCAAGTGCGATTCCACTGGGTGAGGTATAAGTCAAGTATTTCAAGATAATCAAACAATATTTTTGACGCACAGCTAGTTCCACTGCCTCCTCCTCTTGCGGTCCAGTCCACGGCAATACGTTCGGCTTCTCCTGTCTCTACATTGTAAGGCACTTCAATATACACTGAGCGTGATTTGCGATCTCTGAGCTCGATAGTTGGTTCGTATGCTTTGAAAGGGAGGGTCTGAGCGTTCACATCTGTGCTGGATGTCAAAGCTAGGCTGGGTTGTAGAATGAGGAGCAAGGGGGTGGAACAGTATCCTGTAAACTTAAAAGATACATGAGAATCGAATCTTTTCGAGTCAATCTGGACTTACTTGTTCATGTAGAGCAATGTGTTGCGGTGTCGGGCGCGCTGTAACTGTGTACCATCCAATAAATTCTAGTGATGGGAATACCTGCTTGTCTATAAAAGCAGTTCAGATTTCCACAAGAACAGGGTCTTTAATAATTGGATATCGCATACATTGGTCACGTCGCGAGACAAGAAATTCGTGATCGACAAGCTTATTGTCTTCATCCAATGTCGCCAATTCGAAGGAATTGACGATTTCCACTTCACGCCCATTCTGCGTTCCCAGCAGAGCGCCGAGAACTAGACAATGTCAGAAAGGATAGATGAACCGATTGAGGGCAAACGTACCAAAGGGATTGACAGTATTCTTTTGCAGCTTGGATCTCGTCCAGTGATCTGATATGTTCAAGATCGGTAGGGGATGGCTAACCTAGAGACTGAATGTACGAAACTATCGCGAGATAATTGACCTTACAGTGAAAGTGCTAGACCAGAAGTGGTGGTGGGTGGCAAAACCACTGAAACCTCGTCGGTATCCATTGCACTCATGTTCAGTGATCACAAAAAAGTCAAAAGACAGTTGGTATGGAAAGACGAGTGTAGTGAGCGACGATTAAGGGAAATCAAGAGCTGCCAGTGTTTGTTGTAACAAGTTGCCGCGCGTAATATTAGACTGCATACTCTCATGTGACTCTGGCTCTGAACGGGGCCGCTCATGCTTTCCAAATGCTTTCTTTCGACTCCAAATCGACTCGAACTTGAATTAATGTATGAATACTCTTTATGCGCATATGTCTACATCTGATGAACAGTCATAACAGCGTACAGGATAAACGCAAGTTTCCAGGACCCACAAGGTGATGTTGAGGTGATGTTTATATAGCTCAATGACGGAGCCAGTGTTCAAGTAAGTTTGTTTGGAAAGCTAGAGCCAGCACTACTGATTGAGAGTTGATTGCCAGTGAGAGTTAGTTATGCGCCACAAATGTTCAAAGGCTCTAAGGCTTCAAAATATCTTGTTTCTTCGAATTTGGATTGCCGAAGCTTGATAGATTTTTCCGCCGCTACGCATCGGAGGCTCGCGTTGGGCTCGCGCTTCGCGCTCACCCCTGCTTCATTCTGGGCAATAGCTTATCCTGGATCTGGTTAGCTGACTCATTTCATAGTCAGCATCATCTGAAAAGTTCCATGCTCGGACTCCTGGGAATTACTTGCGACTCGGATACAGTATCACTTTGTATCTCAATGAAATCCGAATTCTTTCCTCGGATTGGGATAAGTACGGTACGTCGTAAGTAGCCCAATTCCACATGTACTTGCCTACTTATGGGGTACATTTCTAGTGGTCAGTTTATGCGAATGTCTAGTTTCCTGCCTTGCGGCGTATGAAAGCGTATGAATGATGAATCTCCAGCTCCTTACCGTGGCCTACTTAATGAGAAGCTGTGATTATTTATAGTGGTAACGTAGGGATTCGTTAACTCTTTGGGCCTAACATCAGCCACGAGGCCCCACTTTCCAGATGGTGTCAGAGAAGATGACCAGTGTTTCTCTTTGGGAACAATATATAACATAGTCCTTGTCCACATTCCACTCATGCTGCAACATTTGCATCCCACTCTGATGTCTGCCAGCTCATTCTATGTTGTGCCAGTGACTTTCCTGGCTTCCTACTTCTTAGTGACTTGGGCAAGGAAACGAAGAGCTTTACCTTTACCACCTGGACCTACGGGTTATCCCATTATCGGCAACGTCTACGACATCCCTCATCACTATGCTTGGCTGACCTATGCCGACTGGGCAAAGAAATATGGCGACGTTGTCTCTTACAGTGTCTTTGGTCGAGTCACGGTTGTTCTCAATTCACTGGAAGCTACCACGGAGTTGTTGGAAAAACGATCTTCCAATTATTCTGATCGACCAAGAATGGTTCGCGAATTTAGCATCTGGCGATGTCACTCATGCGATAATTTGCTATAGATAATGGCCAATGAACTGATGGATTGGGACTGGGATTTCGCACATATGGCTTACACAGATCGTTGGAGGTACGAAATTATTAAATGTCAAGCTTAGCGGTTGATTGAATCTGAAATGGATTTATATTTGCAGACGTCATAGGAGAATGTTCCATCAACATTTTCAGCCTCGAAACTTAGCATCCTACTACCCCACTCAAAAGAAAATGGCGATCGCCCTTCTGGATCAACTTGCTCAATCTCCAGCAGAATTTTCCCCACATATTCGACAGTTAGTCGTGCTACGCTTAATACTACAGCACAATTTGATAAAAGACTCTGTTTAGGTTTGTCGGATCCATAGTGCTTCAGGCCGCATATGGCTATGAAGTCAAAGGGGAAAATGACTTCTATATTGACTTGGTACACAAGGCAATGCAGCCATTGCTGCTTGTTGTTCACGCCTCTGGTAATTTTCTTGTGGAGTTTCTTCCTGCTTTAAAACATATTCCAGGTAAATTTCTTTTCATCTACATACTGCAGAAGATGACAAATACTTTTTTGGTCAGCTTGGATGCCCGGTGCAGGGTTCAAGAGGAAGGCTAAAGTTTGGGCTAAGAACACTCGCGACTTTCGCGACCTCCCATTTCAAAAAGTCAAGGAATCAATAGTAAGCACTATTGTCTTTTAACTTCATGTTATCCATTCTTATGTTTTGACAGGCTAAAGGCGTTGCACAACAATCTTTCGTATATGATAATTTAGAGAAGATTAAGGTGGACGCAGAAGCAAATCCTGAAGAGATGGAAGAGACAGTTAAGAACTGCGCCGCCATCATCTACTTAGGTATTTCAAGTTCCTCTCAATCAATTGAATCTCTGTCCTGGTATTGAATGCTTCGACACTTACTTTAGCCGGATCGGACACGGTAAGTGGATTGATGCCTCTTCAAAGCTTCAGATTCGACCCGTCTTTTTTTTTATCCTTAAAAAGACTGCGGCGCTTCTTTTGGCATGGATATTAGCTATGGTCCATAACCCCGAGGTACAGAAGAAAGGCCAACAGGAAGCTGATCAAGCTCTTGGGAGGTCCAGGCTGCCCGATTTCACTGACAGGGATTCTATGCCATATATTGAGGCCATGATCATTGAGACAATGCGATGGCACGCGATTACACCATTAGGTGAATTGTCTGCCTTTGCTTACTTGGTACTATATTCATATTCCATAGCTGTTCCTCATCGAGCCATCCGTGACGACGAGTATAATGGATACAAAATACCTGCTGGTAAGCCATATTGCATCTACGGGATATTGATGATTGAAGGTTCTTCCAAACAGGCGCCACAGTTACTGCCAACGCTTGGTAAGCTTTTGGATGCACTTGTTTAAGCGCTGATGCCTATGGAATATTAATGATTTACCAGGGCCATTCTACATGATGAAACACTGTATCCTGAACCATTCAAATTCAATCCCGAGCGCTTTTGAAAGATGGAGCCATTAGTTTTGATTCTCAGCCAGACCCCCTCCTTGCTGGAGGGTTTGGATACGGTCGAAGGTAGTGTTCAGTTCATCATACCGATGAGCAAGATTTTTACTGATTTTTAACGTGATATTACATTAGAATTTGCCCTGGTCGATATCTTGCGATAGACTCTGCTTGGCTTGCTATTTCGTCTATTCTAGCGACTTTCAATATTACTAAGGCGGTTGATGACCGGGGCGTTGTGATAGAACCTGCGATCGCATTCAGCGATGGTCTTGTTAGGTATGTATCCTCGTTTACCTTGAGTATACTTTCTAATAACTATACTGCAGTCATGCTAAACCGTATCAAGTGCAATTCACACCCCGGTCTAGTGATGTCTACAAGCTCATAGACAGTGCTAAAGTTGAATTGGATTAAATATGATTAGTGTACACATCCATCAATGATTGTCATCTTCTCAGCTATTTCATACCTGTTTCATACCGTTCGAATTAAACGTTGATGATTCAGGAATTTTTCTTATCGTGGAGAGCGCCTTTAGTGAGCCCAGGGCCTATTTGCCTTCTTCTTGCGGTGCTTTTCCAGTGGCCAATCATCGCTATATAAATAAACATTCTCTATGCACCTTGACATTACGAGTAGGCTCCTGCTTTATGGCGTAGGAATCTATAGGAGTCCAACTGAGTCCATGAGAACGTGCATTGAACAAAAAGGAACTGGTGGCCACGAAGCAGGATAGTTGATCGACTTATCATTAACATTGATATCATATCGGAGTCTGCTTCAGGAGACTGAGGATTAGCTGGATTAAATGAATTTTGGAACTTGGAAGATAGGCTGTATCAAAAAGTGCAAAGAAAAAAAAGTAACATTAGCCCACCGCGAGGGTCGAACTCGCAGCCTTCAGATCACTAAGTGACCGATCACCCGGACTTCTTAAAAGTCTGACGCTCTATCCGATTGAGCTAGGCGGGCGATGTTTAAATAATTCTATAAAATATGATAGCGTCTCCTTTAATTCATAGTTTCAGCACACTCGCTGGCGCTGGCTCGTTGTTATTGCAGCTTGGACCAAAGTGCGATATTATTTAATACTAGATACAATTCACATAAATATAATACAAGAGTGACAACAGGAAAGCACGATTCACAGTATCTACGCGAAGGACTCCTATAACTAAACACCAACCCTGTAATTGAAAATAAGGACAAAATTTGCACCGAACGTCATGAAATTACTCACCGATGAACAACTTTCTTCTGCCCGGAAAATCGGATAATTTCTCGCTTTTCCATAATAAAGAGTGTTCGCTCTAGGGCATGGCTTGAATACCCTTGTTGACTGACAAACTCGCGGACAAGACTTTGGTAACTTGTACTCCAGCCGACTGGGAGACGTCTCCGAAGCTCGCGTTCAATTTTAGCCATTTCGTCGTTGAGTTCGCCTCGAGAGAGACCGTCGGCTGAACCAGCTGAGACGGCGTCCATTGTCGAAAACTTGAATAGCCGGATGGCCTCCTCGACGTGGTGATTTTGGACGACTGGCGTCAAAGTCATTTTAGCCAGAGATTCTGATATACGAATAATAGCCTCTAATTGACTAATTGAACACCATTGAAGTCAGTAACAATATCAACGTTGCTAAGAGAAGAATATGCAGACCGAATTGTAATTGGGATAGAGCTCCGTTCGTCGTTGTCCTGTTCGACTTGCTGGACTTGCTTCCTCAAGCTGACAAAATGACTACTGAGCATCTCTTGAGCCTCTGCCGACAATCGAGGTGCGCATTTGCCTAAAAAAAAAACAAGGAACAATCAGCCAGGAAAAAAATATACTTGCAATTTCCTTACTTTTTACAATAAGCAATATATGCCTTCATCTTCTCCAAGGGTATTTCACCAACGGCGTTGCCATCTTCATCTCCATTGACGTTAGGTCGATTCATGTGAATGTTCATGACATGCTTGGCGATCATCTAAAGTACCCTTGAATTTCGAGATCGATAAATGGTAATGATAACTGACTTTATCTCTGGCCTCATTGTGTTCATCGCGAACGATGAAGATCATATCGAAACGGGATAGAATCGTGGTTTGGAAATCAATATTCTGGAATGCTATTGAGCGACAATTATCCCAAAGTCGTGAAACCGCGACATACCTCTCCAGGACTCCTGCCCTCATCATATCTTCCGAATACTGGATTAGCGGCTGCGAGCACGCTCGTTCGTGAGTTCAGAACAGTAGTAATTCCAGCCTTTGCAATCGAGATAGTTTGTTGTTCCATAGCTTCATGAATAGCAACTCGATCCTCGTCCCGCATTTTATCGAACTCGTCAATGCAGACAACTCCTGTATCGGCAAGAACCATGGCTCCACCTTCCAGGTAGAATTCACGCTACACAGTAGTTAGCACGGAAGAATAGATAATTTTCAAAGAGACCCACAGATATAGAGTCTCTTTGAACAGACGCTGTCAGACCCGCGGCACTGGAACCCTTTCCTGATGTGTAGACCGCAATTGGAGCAACCTTGGAAATCATGTCAGACAGACTGAGCTCTTCAAGAGTATAAAGCAAACCTTTTCCACAAACTTCAGCAATTGACTCTTCGCTGTACCTGGATCTCCGAGCAACAGGACGTTGATGTCTCCACGCAACCGCATGCCATCGGGAAGAACTTTTTTCGAGCCGCCAAAGAGTAGACACGCAATTGCCTTCTTGATGTCTGGTTTTTTTCTCTTAATGAAAATGTTCCGCGATGATGAGAGGAAGTAGCTAACCCAGACTTCCGAAAATACTCGGGGCAACACTTTTCGCGAAGCGCTCGTAGAAACCTTCACTTCTTGACATTTCTCCAAACTCTTCCTCTTGTTGAGGAGTGAACTGAGCACCAAAAGGATTTGACCCGCCAGCTCCTGCAGGCGACATCAACTCAAGATGAACTAGACGAAGATAGGGCTGTCGCAAAGCTGCCGTTCCTGCGCTTTTCTATACCAAAGAGTGAGTATTGAAATCTAACGTGGTTGTAATATAGATGCCTTACATTCTTCGCAGATTGAAATTGAGAATATATGCCAGAAGCAATAACACGGGATCCCGGTACGACCTTGCCAGTCAAATGTCGATCTGCGCTAAGAAGCATGTGGCGAGGAAGTTCTCCAACTGGAACCATATCTGGCGCTTCTTGGAGCTTGAGTGTCTGCTGATCAGCGAAAGTGGACTTGGAATGGATGATGAGGTATGGGTCTAGGGGGCAATCTTTCTTCTGGCCTTCTGGCTCTGGAGCATCACAAACGCGAGGAAGCCCACGATCTGAGCCACTACCTAATCCACCTAAACCGCCTTGTGGATATATGTCCTTCGTTGAACGACATGCACGACATTGAAGGTGTAATTTTGTAGCCCGTGACGAAAGGACGGAGGCAGAGATAACAATTCCAGGAATCCTCACGAGCTTATTCATCGTGTTAGCGGTCAGTTCGCGAACTTGAAGCAGATTCAGGCCCGAGTTGACTGTAATTTGAACTTTTGGAATAGCTTCGGCGGCCCCTTCTGTTCGTTCAGTTGAATTGTTGGCTAATGGGAAGAGGATATTGCGGGCTACTTTCGTGGCAGCATTTTCAAACTTGGAGGCATTCAGATAGCGAGAATTTTATGAACAGGGTTGAACGCACCAAAGGAAGCACGTCTGCCGGTCTGTCTTGGATTGCGTGCGCTAGCTCATCGTTGAACAAGCTCACATGTCTGAGGTCGACTTCGAGTAGGAGCTGCTTCAAAAGGATATTTCCGCGTAGTTTATCACTGGGATAGGTCAGAAGTGCGCTTCAGGGCATAAGCGCGATCGCTTACCGATAGATGAACTCCCCACCAACGCGGAATGAGAGAATGAAGTCGATGAGCAATTTCTCGGTCTCCGAGGGAGAATCCGGTGCTGCTGCAGGTGGTAGGTCGTGTACCGATACAGAATACACGCGATTTACGTCGAAGCCCGACATGTTTAAGGGTTAGGAAAGGGTATCTGGAGGTATCGTGACGGTTGCGTGAGGGAATGAACAAGGGAAGAAACAACTTGGTGCCATTCTCTGCCATAACGAGATTTAGGGCCGGCATTTTCGCGTCAAGTCGCTGACACGGTACGACCAGATCAACTACCAACTTAACATGGAACCTAACAATGAGTATTACGTCCTTCCTTCGCATCCATCTCTGGCCTCTGTTGACCCTTTAGGTGTTTGCGATGGAGATGATCCTACAGTGTGGGCAGTCATCGACGCTTCTGTTCAATCATTCCGTGCTAAAATTCCTCCTTGCAATCTCCTCGACCTTCCTAACCTCATCGAAAATCTATCGTACTCAGTGCATATGAATGGAACTTTAGACACCCGATATCTATCCCTCTTTTTAGAGCGCAAATATCCAGACCCCAAGTCACCCTCTGCCACTTCCTTGTTGAACGCCATTCTTGACGCTGCGCTCCTTCTACCGATCCTTTTCCCTTCACACACGATACCCTACCTTGACACAGAGCATCCGACTCTCTTACTATCGCAGCTCGAAATAAAATGTTTGCTCGCACATCAAATCCTCAACACGCTCAGTGTACCAAAGGGCAATACCTGGGGATGCACATTTGTGTGTTGGTACTCTGCTCCACAAGCGCTCGATGTAGCGGTATCCGGCTATCTTTCGACAGTACTCGATTATTTCAGCTTATCTTCTGATAGTGGCATACAAATATCATATCAATATTACACGAATACCGCAGACTCTTTGGAGAATGAACTCGCAAAATGGATGGATACCAAGAGCGGCTCCATTTTTGACCACATCATCCTCGAACCTACTTCCACAGAAACAGTTGCCTTTCCTCACCATGCAATACCATGCACTCTTATAGCATCCAATGAATCTCCAGGATTTGGCGCATCTTGTACCCAAGAAGAACTCGTAACTGGTGCTTGTCCACCACTTCTGTTGCTGGGTGCGCTTTTCATATCGCCTCCAATCTCCGCGGATGCCTCTCTTTTAGCTTATGGTCGTACACTGATAACACATTGGAGAGGCCAAGGCCGGGAGGCTTGTTTATTGGAAACATCCACTATCTCCAATCACACATTCTTATTTCTCGACGCTTCTGAACTCGACGTTTCCTCCCCTTCTCATACACTTGCCGACCTTGATCTCAAACATCTTATACGTGACTTGCACAAAGCGTATACAGGATTCTTAGCACTTGTCAACCTTGGTGTAAAAGAAGTTTCCTCTCCTCTATGGGGTGCGGGAGCCTTCGGTGGGGATCCAATTGTGAAAACCCTGATTTTAGCAATAGCCGCGGCTCGAGCGGGGTCCTCGTTTATTATCTATTGACCAACATAGATCATATCAACCTTCAAGAGAGCCAGATAAATCAATGAAAGTGCTTTCCATCCTCCAACATCTCAAGATGGTATCTAATATGACAATTGAGGATGTTATGCCACTATTAACATCGCAGCAGATAACCAAATGTCGGAATGGATTCGAGGTCGCCGAATTTCTTGAACACATCCCAGTTTTTCGCGGATAGTGTAAAACTTTGTAATTTCACGAATTCATGGATTCATGGTGAACAGCTGCATTCCATGGGCTGCCAGCTGACTTCTTCCAGTCATATGAATAGGCTGCTATGTTTATAGCCTCTTCCCTCTTCTCCAGTATATATTGAAGATAACAACCTGGATGGAAGGAAACACTTCTCGTGATCTCAGATATATCATATTAAGTATATCATTTTATGGAGTCATGCTTACTGAATTGATACAAGATATTATTCTGTTCGGCCGGTGAGTTGTAATGGCAATAAAGGCAAAGTAAAATGCGCTATGTTTCTTGATGTTCTTTTGATGTTCTTCGTAAATCAAAGTCGTATCTTAATAGTGAACATCTTCGAATCATGAATTTTATAACGCAGTGCGATTGACGGTGGAGAGCACATAGATCTCTCTAGAAAAGCAAGCAAGAAGAAGACACCATGCTAGCCTCTACTCGAAAGCATCTGAAAGCATTTCTTGGAAAAATGGCATGGAATTGCACCAAACGCCGCTTACTAGGTGGACATCGGTAAATGCCGATCCAGTCCAAATTTGCACAGCTCTCTCTTCCAACCAGCTTCCAACACTCTTCCCACCTGTTTCCGACCTGTGGTATTTGTCTGGTCTTGGACTTCACATCGAAAGACGCCCACTTTCCCCTTTTTGCATTGGGTTCGGATATACTCTATCTCATTTGGTGCATATACGGACGGACGGCTTTCACACTGAAGTTCGACAGTCATATCGACTTCTTAACAATTGATGTAGCAACAACGAACACTGCTCTGGGTATAATATACATTTATCGCATTCAAATCGCATCTATCATTTGGTTGTGATGAACTATCTGTGGGAATGCCTAATTCTTACACGTCCCTGGACACTGTTGTTGCCAATGACAGTATCATCCTGATCCCTAACTTCCTCGACCGCATTTCCTCCTACCGTACGTCTCCGCTGGCGTAGACGAATAGGAGGAGCCATTCACTCTCATTCATTTTGACTACTATTTCACGTCTTTGTGGGCACCTGATTGCTGCAAATGTCATCGGTCGGAGTTACGCCGCCTACGCGTCAGGTTCTCGTGGACGATACCAATCCCTCAATAATATTCACTGGAACATGGGGCCATGATCAGGGCGTCTCAGGAATCGCCAGTGCAAACGAAGAAAAGATTCTAGGGCCCGCATTCAACAATACAGCCACTTTTTCAGAGACAGATTTAAGTCTCTCATTTACTTTCACTGGTTCGTATCATCAGTTCTACTATAAGCTCTTTAGATATGACCTGACTCAACTATCATTTGTGACATAGGTACGGAAATCAACCTCAATGGTGGAGTCAATTTTGTGCCCACAGGAACTTTCGGAAGATGCTTTATCGATGGTGTCGTCACCGACAATTCAACTGAGTTGATGATTGACAGCGGTGTAGTGGGGACGAACGATAATCCCCTCTGCATCGACAGCGGGTTATCCGACAGCACACACGTATTAACATTCAACCTCACTGGTATTGGCACCTATACACCCGCACCAGGCGCAAATGGTACTGCAAATCGCGTTTGGATAGATGAAATTGTCTATACGCCCTCGTCCAGTGTCGCAATAGATACAGTACCTGCGATAATAATCTTTTTTGGGGATTCACAACTCGACTATTCTGCAGGATGGCAGGCGGATAGTACTAACGGCGCTCAGGTTACTTCGCAGCAAAATGCATCGGTTACCTTTACTTTCCAAGGTATGCTGCGGGTTTCGCAATCAATGCCTTTTTACCCTTCGATTTTGTTCATTTCGCGCTTATGCATGCAGGTACCTCTGTCGATTACTATGGAACTCTTTTCAACAGCCCCCAGACTGTAAACTCATCCGCGACATATTCAATTGATGGACAAACCCCCATCACGTTTTCCATCGTCCCTTTTCAAACTGGATCAACACCACATGGCGTACCGTTATTCAGCTCCGGAACCCTTCCCGCTGGTCAACATACATTAACCGTCGTGAATCAAGGGAGTGGCACGGTTGTTCCTCTCGCTCTGGAATCTCTTATTGTAGTGCCTAGTGTAAATTCGGCCAGTGCAAACACTGCGACAACAAGCTCAAAAGCGACCGCGACCGCGACACCAACTACGAACACGACCACAAACATTGCCAGCGCTCCCACTGGTCTTACATCTGTGACACCGCCTCCGAGCACCAGTGTCGCTTCTTCGTCGAATGATTCAAAGAAACACGCTTCTGCAGCCAAAATCGGTGCTGCAGTCGGTGCTGTAGTCGTTGTGGTGCTTATCATCCTCTGTCTTCTGCTATTTCTCCGCCGTCGGCGTCAAAAGCAGGATACTCGCATCAGGCGCACGTCTATTCTACGAGAAGACCTCGAATATCCGGATATCTCAGGCATTCCACCTCCTGAGGTCCCTACGCCATTTCCTCTGCTCAAACCCCAACTGCGAAATAAGAACGAGATGGCCCAAAGCTCCCAAGACCCTTTGATTACTACTTCTTCGCCCAACCAACAATACAATCCAGCGGGTGAGAAAATTCGGAGACCCATTCAAGGCGCTACTGTGCCATCCCAGCCTATCTCGAGTGGAGCCAACCAACAGTACAATTCAGCGGGAGAGAAAATCCGGAGATCCGGAAATGCGCCGCCACCTCCCATTCGAAGAACTACTGTGTCATCCCAGCCTATCTCAAGCGCAGCCAATTCTCCTCCTGTTCAACCTTCATCTTCAGGCAAGGCTTCTGCCCGTCGGACTCGGGCGCTTTCCGACTTGATCATCAACCACGATGACAGTGGGATGCGAATACCTCAGCCTGAAGAAGAAGAGATGCGTATTCGCCGAGTTGTCGAGTTTCCTCCGACGTATGCTCCTTGAGCGCTTAAATTTCCATTCAGTCTGTCCTTTACTCATAAGTCATTGTATTTATTGAAATATATTTCTAGCATTCTTTCGCGCACGGAGTTGATGTTGTTCCGATAAGCACCTCATGGTTAGGCCGGGGCCTTGACTATTCAATCAGCTTCTCAAAGGCCGATAGAGAGGAGTGCTATGCCTTCATTGCAAAGCAGTGAGATATCGCGGTGAGGAGAGAATGAGATTCAGCGCCTTCCAGATTTCCCGAAGCAGTGAAAGCCTAACTGCGTATCAATCCAACTCACACTTGAATTCTAGATTCTGGCGAGACTCGTTAAACTGTCGCTAAACTGAGGTAGCACCCTTGGTCTTCATAGCATGACGGGTCCATCCTATCACCATAAAGTAGCTTTTCACGAATCACGATGACGTCGGTATGACATATTAGCCGCTAGGAAAACGTCATGCTGGGGTATAACGCAGCGCGCTAGTTGCGCTCTGCAAGCTGCGGGTGTTAGTCCCCAGCTTAGCACCGCTAGTCAGTGCTATCGGCGTCAAATTTCAACGCGCTGTGCCAGGCTGTGCCACCGCTCTCCAGTTTCCGAATTAGCAGCGACGGTCTAACCTTTTCTGGTCTCGAATCCTTAATAGTGCGTTCCTACAGTGTATGCGCTAATCTGTTAAGTATTTTTAGATGCGATATCTGATGTCACAGCAGCTCGAATTCAACCCACTACATAAACACCACATAATCATATCTATACTTGCAGAAAAGCTGAACTTGATAGGGAGCCGGCGTGGATAAGATCCTGTGGCGCCGGATTAGGTGGCAGCGTGGCAGTTGTGCCGTGGGTTGCAGCAGTCTGAAATGTTGAATGTTGAAGACCGTGGGGTGGTGCGACATGTATCAATCATTCTTGTTGTGCGTTTGTCATCCAATAGCGAAGGCCGTGTGTTTTTGTGTGGTATGGAAGAAAAGCGGCCTGGCCATGTTGAGGAGGCGACTGGAGATGGTGAGGTGAAGCTTGGGTGAAGCATGTAAGTATGCGGGGAAATAGGTGTGACACACTCGCTTCGCGATCGACGCCCTAGGCTATTTTAATCTTTTGTAAAACGTCTGCAATAAAGAGATGATATTTTTGGCCCGAGGTTAGGTCTGCTGTGTTTTCCGGCAACCAGACGTTCTGCAAACGACGGATATCACTGCGCATGCGAGTGCCAGGCGTGGAGCGGGCGCGTTGAGTTGGCGTTGAGAGCAATTTATGGCCCCGCAGACTGACATCAGTGTGACAATGAATATTGCCTGTGACATCAGGCATGGTACAGGCTTGACCCCTGTGCTTCACCCGAATAATAAATTCAGCCCACCTTCCTTTCCACTCTTGCTCCTCCTCCCCCTCTTCGCCGCGACCGTCCATCGCCCCCAGCCAAACACCTTGCTCGTTGACTCTCCCCAGCCCTGGCGTCCGTCGTCAATTCCGTTCGCAGTGCTGTCCCCGGCAGCCTGCCTGCCATAGGCAATGGTGTCGACCGCGCGACACTGAACAAAGAATATGCAGAGGCGGAGAAGAAAGGCGTGCCCACACACTCGTTTGACGCTGACGCCTCCCCCCAGCAAAAGGCCGCACAGGCAGGCAAGGGCCGCGCGAAGCTTGAAAGTATCCATCGGCAGCCCCAACAGGATCGCGGTGAGTCCTTTTCGCCTGAAGCTATGGAGTTATCTTTTCTGCGCTGCTGTGTGCGTTGCATGGGAAGTCTTTAGCATTTCCGCTTGTGTTGTTCCGGTCGTACATATGTACCTAGAGTCTGGACTCTGGCGTGCTGGTGGGCGTGAGGCACTGCCCGATGCTCAAGCGGGATGATCTTATTTGGGGTCCTCGTCCATTTACCGAATAATACCGGCTATACCAAGGCTTAAACATTGCAATCATTCGCTGAGCGCTGAGTGGCTGCGGAGTGCGCTCACACAACGCACACATCTTGTTGTCGCTGTCCACATTCTTTTCCATTTCTCTTTTTTGTGCTCACTGTTCTGCTCATCATTCGGCATACTCATTACCACCTCCATTATCCTCTACAGAGCTCAAAATGAGCGATCAAGACTTGCCGCCAGCAATACCGACTATCGTCGTTTCTGAAGACACGGAGGCTGCATCTGGCAAGTCACTCAAGCTCACGAATGGCGCCGTAGCGGATACACCTCAAAGTCCCCAAGACGTGCAGAAGGATGAGATGTCAGCGGTCCCAGGCGCTCTTCCAACCCAACCTGCTCCTGCTATTCCGGACTGGTATAAGGTTGGCTGGCGCCAGTCATCTGGTATTGACAACCCTCCTCTGCCTGAGGGTGAAGAGCGGGACAAGGGAGTCCTTGATATGTTCATTGCGGAGCAATATTATGGAGCCTGGTATCACAATGCTGGCATCATCATATTCGTGCGTATCCATAACATCTTTTGTGGACGCGCGCTGATGCTGACAATATATCTACATTTACGTTCCAATCCGTTCATCTGGACCTTTTCTGTTGTCTGCGTCCCTATTTTTGCTATTCTCCTGATGCACAGGCTGTGTTGGCAACACACTTCCTTGCGCGGTTTAATTTTGGCTGGGGGTGGTTATTCATTGTGCTTGCGATCTGCAATACCTATTATACAACATCTATGGAGCGCCACAGGCGTAATTCACGCGACGACATCCAGCGCGAACTTGTCAAGACGCGTCTTGTTTCGGAACACGAGACAGCGGACTGGATTAACAACTTCCTCGACCGCTTCTGGCCCATGTATGAGCCTGTCCTTTGCCAGACTATTGTCGCCTCCGTCGACCAGATTTTGAGTACCAACACGCCTGCCTTCCTGGACTCGCTTCGCCTGACGCATTTCACCCTTGGCAACAAAGCGCCCCGTATCGACAAAGTGCGCACTTTCCCAAAGACGGAGAAGGACATAGTTAGGATGGATTGGGGTATCTCTTTCACCCCAAAGGATACCTCGGACATGACGGAAAAGGAGAAGGCCGATAAGGTCAATCCGAAGATTGAACTCTCTATTCGCGTTGGAAAGGGTCTGGCGACTGCGGCTCTCCCTGTGCTCGTAGAGGATGTGACCTTTAGTGGCCTGTTGCGCATCAGCATGAAGCTCATGCCCAACTTTCCGCACGTTCAAATTGTGGATATCTCCTTCCTGGAAAAGCCGGTGATTGACTACGTGCTCAAGCCTATCGGTGGAGATATGTTTGGGTTCGATATCGCCAATGTATGTCCCCCTTCCTGCCTATCCATTTTTTCCTCTATTGCTAATGACCGAATATGACGTAGATGCCTGGACTGTCTTCATTCATTCGCGATATGACGCATGCGACTATCGGCCCCATGATGTACGACCCGAATGTGTTTACGCTCAATTTAGAGCAGATGCTCTCGGGCAAGCCTCTCGATGCTGCCATTGGTGTCGTCCAGGTCACAATGCACTCCGGGCGCAGTCTCACGGGACCGAATATCAGTGGCGGTACCATCGATCCCTATGTCACTCTTTCGATTAGTGGCCGTGGTGAGCTCGCCAGGACACAGCGTAAGGATAATACGTGCGTGTTCCTTCCCCTCTGGGCACCAGCGCCCGTGCTCTGTTGGTGCTGTAGCTAATGCGGAGTTGGGGATTTTAGATACAACCCGACATGGGCAGAGACCAAGTACCTGCTCGTGCACTCGCTCCAAGATATCCTGGATCTGCAGGTGTATGATTACAATGAACATCGCAAGGACGGGTTGTTGAGCTCTGCGACCTTCCCATTCGAGAAGTTGATTGAAGATCCAACGCAGGAAAATATCGTTTCAACCCTGCTTAAGGATGGAAAAGAGCGCGGCGAATTGAGGTATGATGTGAACTACTTCTCGTGTATTGAACAAGAGGCAGGAAAGGAGGGATTGGTGCATTCGAGTGAGCTTTTTTCGTTTACACTGAGGAACATGATTGCCGATAATGTACTGCACACTCCCAGCCGTCGGTATTGTGCGACTCGTGATCCACCAGGCCAAAGAACTCGACCACGGCAAATCGCTTTCGGGCGAACTGAACCCTCTCGCACGTGTCTACACCAACACCTCCAAAACGCCCGCATTCTCTACCCGCTGCTTCAAGCATACGAACAATCCCGTGTGGGAGGCGCCCTTCGAGTATCTCTGCACGGACAAGAACAATGCGACCATCACCATCAAGGTCATCGACGACCGCGATTTTCTCAAGGACCCGGTGGTGGGGTACATGTCGATCAAGTTGGCGGACTTGTTGGCGGCGAACTTGGATGGCGGGCGCGATTGGTTCCCATTGAGCGGGTGTAAGACGGGCAAGGTTAGTCTCTCTGCGGAATGGAAGCCACTGAATATGGCTGGGTCGTTGCATGGTATGGATCAGTATAAGCCGCCGATTGGCGTGGTCAAGTTGGTTATTGAGAAGGCTGTTGATTGCAAGTACGTTTGCGTCTCCGTTTGTCACTTTCTTCTAAACTGACTTTGTTTGGTAGGAATGTTGAGGCAGCGCTTGGTGGAAAGGTAATTTCCCGTAGTGTCCCAACTGGGTAGTATGGGTTGCTGATTGTATTTAATAGAGCGATCCCTATGTTCGCGTGCAAGTGCAGAATGTGACCAAGGGCAGGACTGAGGTTGTCAATAATAGTGCGTCGCATTAGATTTTGCTAACGTTTGACCCACTGATCAAGCCAACAGATTTGAATCCTGTATGGGACCAAATTATCTATATTCCTGGTAAAAAGACAAATCTTCCATTTCCTTGATTTGGCGCTAATTTCTTGTTTCCATTTAGTGCATTCATTGAAGGAAAACCTCTTGCTCGAGTGTATGGACTATCAGAATCTAACAAAGGTAAGCACATCGATTGGTAAATGAAATGACATGGTATGCTAAGACCCATCCAGGATCGCTCTCTGGGCTCTGCTGAACTCCTCGTAGCCGACTTGGCTACTGAATCTCGCGAAGACCCTCGCTTCCCGTATAAATCCAACGGTGTCAAAACCGTCGCCGAACCCCTGCGTCAAGACAAGGATGGAGGCCATAAAGGCACCCTGTACTACACGGCTGAGTTTGTCCCTTCGCTGCGCGTCAAATGGGAGGGATTCGTGCCTCAGGGCTCCGAGACGCATCAGTTCGCGGACCAGGGCCGCGCCAGCAGCAGCAGCGATAGGGGGTCGATGTCGTCGGACGGCAGCTCGAGGTCGGACGAGGAAGATGTACCGCGGACGCCAACGGTGGTGCCGGAGAAGACGCCGGAGGCCCAGAAAGCGGTAAAGACGGCCGAGTCATCGGAGAGCTTGAACAGCACGAAGACGACGAGTACAACGGATACAAATGGCACGACTGCTTCGGAGAAGGAAAAGAAAAAGAAAGAAGCTGAGGGCATTGTTATGAGCCACGAGGAGCTTTTGGCCCACCGTATGTACTTCTTCCTCTTCCGCAATATTAATGTGCCTCTTAAACCTCAAATTTCACACAGAATCTGGCATTATCGTATTCCATGTCATCTCTGGCAACCTCGCCAAGAAGGCGCGCGTGGAAGTCTTGCTCGATGATGGATATTGGCCATGCTTCAGCACCTTGAAAGCTCGCAGCTCGCATGCGCAATTTGACTATGTCGGCGAGGGCTTCTTGAAGGAGGTCGAATTCGGCCGTGTGTGGCTGCGTCTATGCGAGGGCGAGGAGGGCGAGAAGGACGATGTGATCGCTGAGTGGAAGGGCGATGCCAAGGCATTTTTGCAGGCTACTATGGTATGTTCCTTTATTTTATTACTGCATCTGAATAGATATTTGATGACGATTGGATGTGTAGAATGGGCCTCAGACGTATACTCTTCAAGATGAACAAGAGCGAAATGTCTCGAGTGTGACGGTTGAGGCGCGTTACCTTCCTGTCCCTGTCAAGTTGGAACCCAGGGAGAGCGTGAATAGTAAGCCTTTTGTCCGATTTTAGTCAGTGCGTCTTCTAATGATATCTTTCATTCTTTCTTAGATCAGGGTATTATCTCCGTTGAACTGCTCGATGGTCATGAAATCCGCGGTGTCGACCGAGGAGGTTGGTGAAAATTTTGTGCAGCTGTTGCTTGATATTGACCTCTATGATACACAGGAAAATCTGATCCATATGCGGTGTTCTCTCTCAACGGCCAAAAGGTTTACAAGTCTCAGACGAAAAAGAAAACCGTATCGCCGGAATGGAACGAAAAGTTTGAAGTTTCTGTGGTCAGTATTTTTATCAACTAACGAGGAGTAAATGTGTTAAATCTGAGATTGGTTGCAGCCTTCACGAGTTGCAGCGGACTTCTCCGTCGAAATCTTCGATTGGAACCAGATCGAGCAAGCGAAGACCTTGGGTGTTGGGAAGATCGACGTTGCCAACCTGGAAGCCTTCGAAGCTCACGAAGCCATGATTCCACTAGTGAGCAACAAACATGGCGAGAAAGGCGTTGTTCGCATCCGCATGATTTTCCGGCCTGAGATCATTGCCAAGGCAAGAAAAAACACATCGACGTTCACAGATGCTGGGCGGGCTATGACGCAATTTGGAGGCGTACTGGGCGGTCTACCGGTGAATGCGGGCAAGGGCGTCTTCCAGGGTGTGGCCCATGTGTTCAAGCGGGAAAAGGAAATCGAGGAACAGCTACCCATCATCCCAGTTGACCTTCCCACAGGGCAGGTTTCCCAGCCTTTGGGGCTATCCCCGCATATGCAGAAGCCAGCGATTGCTGCTGCTTTCCCCTCGACCGAAAACCTCAATGGTGTCAATAATGGTTCTTCAACACCCAGAGCAACGAGCCTGGGACACTGCGAGTGACCATCCTAGATGCCAGGGATCTGCCTCATCAGGATGTGAAGCCGTATGCTGTTGTGCGCATCGGCGACAAGGAATACAAAACGAAACATACTGGAAAAACCAACGCCCCTGAATGGTGCGCAACATAATGTTTGTTTCCAGTGCGTCCTAACCATGACTGATATAGGAATGAATCCTTCACTTGCGCTGCGTCTATTTTCACGCCCAAATTATTCGTTTGGATTCATGATCACAAGACTATTGGCAAGGACAAGGATATCGGAGAGGGTGAAATTGATGTACGTCTTCGCATTCCTATTAGTATAATAATCTTTCTTACCTTTTAATTCTTCTGGTAGATCTGGCGCCATATCAAACCCGAAGGCATCTCTTCTGCTGACGTTTTTGCGGAGCTCAAGCAAGGAGGACTCTTGAGAATACGCCTAGAATTCGACGCTGCTACCAACCCCTATTCAGGCAGCGCTCCAGCTTCTATTCACTCCATCACGGAAAGGCGCAGCTCGTTTGCTTCTCCTTCCCGTTTCAGTCTACGAGGTCGTCGTCCTACTGACGTGAACGACGACTGAATGCTTTTCAAAACAGACCTCACGAACGGACATGTTGCCATTCTCATTGCTCGCATTTTTTATCTGCTCGCATTTCTTGATCTCCTAATCTAATGTCAGCTTCTGATTTGCTCTTACGTTGTCATTTTTCTTTCGCACCGGAACCTTTGTTTAATTGTAGTTCTACATACATATGCAATATTAATTTATGCTTCAACAATCATCTTAGTATCCTTTGCAGAATGATATTGCACATTCAAACAAACAAAAAAGAGGGCTTATGAACTATGAACTTGTTGGGCTGTCGCGTGTAAAGCGGATGATGAACAGATGCTCTCGACCAGCGCGCCGCTGCAGAACAGTCTAACAAGAGAAACGGTCAGCTCAAGTAAAGGGGGTACGGATGGTACCTTACTTCTCCTTTGAGACGGTAAGATTTTTGCATGGTTCGAATTATGCTGGGTATGTCATTCTGCTTTAGCGCGACGAGATAGAATCGACCTGAAGGCGACAACAGTCCCTGCCAATATGATCTTCGTTGAGTATTGAAATCTGGGGCCCATGTAATGATGGTAATACCTCGATGCGATTCAGAAGGACATTGGTCACTTGCATACCATCTGCTCCTCCAGCCCATGCGCCGTCTATGTCTCGCGACGTCTGTGCGCCTGATGCTTCTTCTTCCGAGGTCGGTACATAGGGTGGGTTGAAGACGATAATGTCAATTTTATGAGCTAACCGGTGTTCAAAAGGTGATGCCAGTGACCCGTTAACGACATTAATATCGACCTAGTATTCAAGCAAGATTGATGAGGATGCAGATGGACCGTTCGTGTAACTTACTTTATTTTGAATGCCAGTCCGTCGAGTACATTTACAAGCATGGGGATTTATGTCCGTGCAGAGATAGACTGGCAAAAAATCAGCATCGACCGCCTTTTGCCCCAGGGAATAAGAACGCACGTACGGAAGGACCAAGAATGTTCCCAATAAAGCTTGTAACACAACCAGACCCGGAGCTTCGTTGTCGTTTAACACATAGCTGGTACGAGAGAGAAGCACCATGCTTACCCTATTTCAAGACAAATTGAAGGTTGAATGTCTTTCAGGGTTTCCGCATCTTCTTCCAGAGCATCGAGCAAGATAAACGTATCCTCTAGTCGTCGTTTTCAGAATCGGACTTGTTGGGGGATATTTATCAAATTACCTGCTGGTTCATAAACTTTTTCGTAATCATCTTTAGTGAGATGTGACAGATCTGGAGTGGGTATCATTCGTTCGAGCTAGAGAAATATAGAAGGCCAGATGCTAGAACTGTGGTATGTAAGGAGCAATCAAGGAGCAATGGCCGCTATGATCGAACAAAAGTTTGCGGCAAGTTATAACCGGATCAAATTCAAACCTTCGGGGTAAAATCCAACACAAAACTTGCACAGAACCTCGTTCAATCAAGATTTTATCTAAGCGCCCATAGTATTTCTACGAGATTTTTGAGAATAATACAGTTGTTATATTTACATCAGATTGCTACAACGAAAGATCTAGGCCCTCAAGCGCAGGTATTGGGCGTTCTGCTTGGGGGGTAATACGAGCGCCGTGACGAGCCTCACCGGATTTTTCAAAATCAATGATAGCGGTCTATCGAAGGCCAAGGTTAGTGAAAACTTGTAAGCATTATAAGGTGCGGACATACGTGAGCAGTGATTCTGTTATCCCATAGAACGACAGTGTTAGGGCTCCATTTGAGGCGAACCTGGTTATCTTGGCTCCTGTCGATATGATCGTACAGGAACTTCAGAATCGTTTCTAAAAATCCAATCAGTTTATTATGAAAGTTCAAACTGCTTGTCAAGACATCCTTACCTGATTCCTCGCGCTTAAGTCCAACGATACGCCGAGTGAATTGCCTGTTGACGTAGAGCGCCTCTTCTCCAGTCACTGGATGTCTCCTCACTACAGGTGCACATGCTCAACGGGATCTCTACGCACGATACCTCCTCGACGACCCGAGCGAGAGAAGTCTGCTTGCTCGACGCCGGAATGGACAGCTTTCAGGGTACGCAAGAAAGCAACGAATTGAGGCGAAAGTCGCGCTAAGGTGGAGACTTGCGATGTGAAGATGGTATCTCCACCCGACTCGGTTGAGCAAGTAGGAAGAAGGTGGTCAGGCCGGGGGGTTGCAGTTCATATGATACATCCGAATGCCAGACAGTGGGCGTCACAGCGTCGTCGTATTCAAAGTTAAATGTTGAGTTCAGATCTCTAGAAGTCAAGTGGTCAGAGAGATAGAAGATAAGTTATAGTAATACATTACCTGTACACCAAGTGGACTTCTGGATATCCAACAGGATGGCCAGAGGTAGGGTGGATATGGAGGCTGATCGAACGTTATAATTTTAATTAATGCAGCTCTTTCAGCAAGTCCAATCCATCCGCTCACCGACCAAAGTAACTTCCCCATTGGCGATAAAATTCAGGACCACGGTCAATAAAATCTTGTTGGCCTCGGAATACCATGACTCCTCGACGGGCGACCTGATTTCAGGAGGCAATGGTTTGAT
>JACGCK010000307.1:0-46048 GCA_014925825.1 Pholiota molesta
CCTGCTTCAACCCACATGGAAAGATTAACTCTACGGTTGAATTTGACGATCATTTGGTGTTGCAAAATCACCAAGACTCCTGAATCAAACTTTGATGACTCGCACTTGATGACTTCAAACAGAGTAAAAACACCCCGCTTTATATGAGACTTGATACAACTAACAATGACCACGGCCACTTTTTATGTGTAATGCAAATGTGCGCGATTCTGAGAGCAAATGTATTGCGCTGTATTCAGCACCGTCGCGGCGGCGCAACGGCGGCGCCTAAAACGGTGGCACAGACTCACAGTAAACCCGGTGCTTGGCCTCGTTCGCGCCGCGGCGCGGCAACAAGCTACCAATGGCTCCCGCTATATCTTCTCTACGGAATGTGGGATCCTTGAAATTTCGCATTCTGTATGTTTTATTCGGCACGCCCGGTACTTAGCTTAGACTTTGATGATATTTCGCTCGCAAAGCTTCTATCTTACAGGTTGCTTAGAATTACGTTCACCGGACATAGCTTAAAATTTGATGACAGTTACCGCTCGGCGCTCGCAACACTTCAACCCTGCTACAATATGGTGTCCATTGTATTGGATTCCACTCTTCCAGTCGCAAAGATCTCATTGGTGTACCGGGCAAAGTAGTGTGAGATTACTTGATACCTTTGGTATTTTTTGTCACTGGTAGTTTATTGGCGATGCTTCTTATTATGTTATTAGAAAGAACCGTTCTTTAGGATTTATGGCAGTGATTTGGGGATGGAGGCAATAACATGGATTCCAAAGTCCATTGTGTACTTGGCTTCTTGGTGTGAGCACACGGTTGTTGAAATAATTGGCCTGATCGGACCCGAGTCAGCGATATTGAAGCTGCTAGAAGAAATTACACGACGCGATTATGTGTAAGGGTAAATTTTCTATTTTCGGAGATGGATAATTTGGAATGAGATGCAGATCGTTTGTGGAAGGAATCATTAATCTGACTTGGAAAACAGAAATATATTGTAGTAGATAATATGTCATTAGAATAATAATAATCGTGCAAGCAGCTCAAGTCTTTGGAGGGAAGAAGTACGGAGCTATGAGGAAGGTTCATCCCTGCACCATGATTTTGTGCAGGGATCGGGACCGGTTACAGTAGTTTGAGTCTAAGGATTTGCCACCGTGCATTCCGAAATTTAGTCATCGGAGAAATGGTGATGGAGATGTGGGCGCATTGCTCCGGCTTGGCATTCTGAGAGTATAAAGACTGGAAATATTTCGATGGAATGTGTACCATTCTACCCCGTCCTAATGCCTTCATTCTGTTCTACATCCTCTGCCCTATCGATGATGGTGTTACCATATCAATGTGAGTACTCTATTGTGCCTTGTCTTCCATATCATAGCTTCCGTTGTTCTCTCTAATTTAAGCGCCCATGCATAACAGAAGGCGCACTTCTGATCGCACGCATCCGCGTCGCTTCTATGGCTTGCTATTTCTATGTAAGCCTTCTATTATTCAAATTTGATATTTTCACTTCCCATTAACTCACTTTACCGCCTGTATCTTATCATAGCGACTTGACAGCACTCCAAATTCGATTTTTGGACGTCTCGCCACCACGGCCTGCAAGCATAGCCCCGAATTCTGATTGGATTTTCGGAGTTCCGGCGGCCATCGACAGGAGATAATGGCTGTCTGACACAGCATGTCATGTCGGATATGGTACGTGAATGATTCGGAATAAGTACGATGTTGCGGCACTAATTAGGCGCCTCGAATTTTGATTAGATTTTTGGAGTTCCCGCGAGCAATGTTACAGGCTTAGACTGGTATGTGACTGATTCTCAAATATCTTGCTGCAGCACTAACTATTATATTCTCGTTAGAGTTTTGGATTTCCCGTGAGCAATGCTATGGATACTTAGTCTCAATGTACATGGCTTCGCCGTATTTGAAATTCGGCGCCTGATATCAAAATTAGATATTTGGATTTCCCGCGAGATCGCCTACAAGTGCGACGTACATGGTTTCAGAACTCCCTGTCATTAGTCTGATCTGCTCATGATGCAGCTAGTCTTGTAAAGTGGGCAGGTGTAGAAACAACTTTTGGATTTCCGGCAAGCAATGTTACGAGCTCAAAGTAAGTGATTTTGCTCTATTTCGGTGTCTTGTACTGAAATCAGATATTTAGAGTTCCTGCGAGATTGCCATAGTGTGTTTCGTACAAGATCTTACTTTGTGGTTAGTGATTTCTGTTGGAATGATTGAATGATTGTTGATTTTACTTCCTTGCAGCTTCTGAAAATTGAGATCTTGCTCGCTTGGTGAGTAATAGGGTTAAGATTATCGGAAATTGGTCTAATTGGCAGATATTAGGGTTACTATGCATTAGCGCGGGCAAGGCATTTTTCGCGCAAACTCGGTGTTCAAAAGCGCACGAAACCGGCAAACCTTCACGCGGAGTAGATGGTAAGTTGATCCATTTTATTCCATTGCACACTATCTAATCGGACTGTGTATCTTAGCCTGCATGCGCAATTTCGAATCACTGCACGAACTCGGCCGCACGTAAGTTCATTCCATTGCAAAGTAGAGCTAGAGCGAGTACGTAGCGTAAGTAGTTCCGAGTCACCTTGCCCTTCGGGGGGGGCTGCACTCTGCGCGCACTATACCAGAACCCGATTGCGCAGTGTGACCTACGCTCATTTTGAAAAACCTACCCCCGTTTAGGCAATTTCAGCAGCAAAAAGCGCCGTTTTCACTCTGGATTCACACCGAAAACACGAACATTAGCAGCAAAAAGGACTCACCATCGTGCCCCACCGTGACGAGCTTCCGCCGCACGCTCGGCGGGAGCAGCGCGATGATCTGCGCCGCGTATTTGGGGTGCACCGTGGCGTCTTTCGTGCCCTACGAACCAGGCATGACGTCAGATGGCGAAATGACAAAAAAGAAAATTAGGACGTACGTGCAGGACCAACACCCGCTTCCCCTCGAACGCGGGCGACTCGAACGACGCGCGCTGCCCGCGAATCGGTCCGTCGCGCAGAGATGACGATAACGCGTTGTTGTACCCTGGCAGATGGGCGGATTGCAGACGCACGATCTAAGTGGCGTCAGAGATAAGCAAGCCGACAGACACGGAAACTCACCTCGAGAATGGCATTATCGTCAACATTCCCCTTTGTCACCGTTTGGTTGGTGAGTCTTTGGAGGTATTTCTGTCGGAAGCAGTCAGGCCAAATATAAACACACCACTCTAAGAATACCCGCGCACCTGAACGGGCTTCGTGGAGGCCAGTGTTTGGACCAGCGGGGAGGACATAAATTTAGCCGTGCGGGAGATATCGCTTCCCGCTCCGCATCCGTCTCCTCACACCATCCCGCTTGCCTCTCTCCGCCATCCCCGTCGCCGTCCACTCCAGCCTACGACCGCAGCGGACGACGCCCACATCACGGCCGCCAACACGATCCCGACGCACTGGACCACATCCGAGCACTTGAGATCGCCATGATACCACACGACCAACTCCGCTCTCTCGACATCTACCGGAACGGCGAGCGCCTCTCCGCGGTGCCTCCGCAGTTCAACCCACCCACACTCTCTCGACAGCAATGACGATGGCTGCCAACACAGGGCGCCGATCAGTACTACGGTATGTCCACTGTGTCAGCGGCGAGTTCGACAACTCACCCACATGCTCGTCACAGCGCCAACGTCGACCCCTTCTGCGCTCATCTCCATCGTCCCGAACAGCGCAGCGCACACTCAGCATCGCTCCATGCCATCATTTCCGCGCACCTTCTTCTCCCCGACGCGAGAACAACGACGCGAACACCGTCGCGGCGCCTGCAAGGCACCACTTACCAGCAGCACCTACAGAGCGGCATACACACATCACATCACTGTGACGAAAGGAACGGCGAGCGCGAGGAGATCTGGACGACATCGGGGACCACCCGACGAGTGTTCGACGTCCAGATCGTCGCCCATGGGCACCACCGCGCGCAGAAGCCGAGCAGCCGGCGTGCCTGCGACAACAACGACGCGACGTAGGGACGAGTGCACCGGTGCCTACCTACGAGAAAACGTCACTCCGCAAATAACTCACCACCAGCACCTCCAGGGCGACATACAAACACCACGACAAGAACAGAACACGCAAGCAGGCTATCTGGACAAGATCGGCGCACGTCGGGCGAGCATCAGACCTCCCAGATAGTACGGATCGTGGTCAGGTCGCCGCCCTCGCACTCCAGCATACGCCGTCACCCGTACTTAACGTAACAGAGCACCTCCAGAGCAGCGTACAGACAAACGGAACAGTGGCCGGCGAGCGCGAAGAGCAAATCAGGTCGCTGCCCACGCACCCCGTACTTACATATCGATACACACACCGGTGGGTGCATAACATACCAGCAGAGCAGCGTACAGACCAACGGCACGGGCCTGGCAAGCGCGAGGAGGAGATCTGGACGACGTCGGGGACCATCTGGCGAGCGTCCGATGCTCAGATCTCCCGGATCGTCGTCCATGGGCACCACCGCGCACAGCAGCCAAGCAGCCGGCGTATTTGGACACCAACGACGCTACTCGCGAAGGGTAGGAGACGACAGCACCGGTGCGTAGTTGCGAGCAAACGTCTCTCAGCGCTCAACTTACCAGCAGCACCTCCAGAGCGACACACAAACATCAGAACGAAACCCAGAGGGCCGGCGAGCGCGAGGAGGATATCTGGACGACATCGGCACACATCGGGCGAGCGTCCAACCGCACGGGCAGGCTGAGAGCAAGGGAGGGAGGTCCATGGGCACCACGGCGCGCAGAATCAAAGAAGTAGGGATAGCCAGGTGTGCAAATCTCGTCCCCTCCCCTCCTCTCAGAATCGAGCTCACAGCAGTGAGCTAGGCAGCACCGCAGCACGGCGACGACACAGAAAACGGCATGGGCGATGGGCGATACGTACACCACAGCACCACTGAACGACGACGCGGGGTTACGGGATGCTCGACTCACGGCGTGCCTTGGACGACAACGGCTCGACTCACGAGCGTAGGGGACGATAGCGTCCACAGCGAAGAACGGAACACGCGCGCAAGATTTCTGAACGATATCGGCGCACGTCGGGCGAGCGTCGAGATTCAGATCGAATCACCAGGAACAGGAGCCACGCAGCACGGACAGTGCGCAGCGCCCAGGCCATGTCATCGCCCTTCCTCTCAGCGTCGCGCTCACAGAAGTAATCCAGGCAAACCGGCGTTGCAGCGACGACACCACTATCACAGAGAACGGCCATGGCGATGCGCCGATCCGCTCGATATACGGACACCGGAGCGTAGTACGCAACGAAACAACGACGCTAGAATATAGGCGACTCGCAGCGTGGCATTGCTTGTACGACAACGGCTCGGATCGCGAGGGAGTAGGGGACCAGAGCAACAGTGCGCAGCTGCGGGAAAACGTCAGTGAGCGCGACATTTCCTTCACTGTATAAACATTACTCACTACGACAATAGTGCCGCGTTTCGTTCAGCACCGAACCGCGGGATCTCTAGAAGTTACGACCACTGCAATCCAGGCAGCATGGAGCAACCGAAATACGGGTCAGCAACGCGATGAGAAGGAGATGTGCGTAACGACGACGAGGAAGGGGATCTGCAAGGGAGGGCGTCAGTGAGTGCGGCTGATTCGACCGTACAGGAACTACTCACATCGAAGTCGACGTGCGCCGCCTTTGCGCGGCATACAGGCGAATGCCTGCGGATTGGACCCGGCCTACGAACGAAGACGTGAACAGCTCGGCGCCATATCTAAACGGCCGCCCATCTGTTCCACTTACCAACGAGGGCGACGACCACGGGCGGAAGGACCAATCATGAACCGAGGACGGCGTAGTTCCTCAGGATACGGGTGAGTGCGGTTAACTTATGTTCGTAATTTTGACTTACCCCGGCTTTGACCAGGCTAGCTGATCCAGTCGTGCAAGGGGACGGCGCCGACGTATCGTGCGGCATCGGCGAGGACGACAAGGGCTCGCAGGCGCTATGAGTAGCTGTAAGCAATATCACGGCTGCTGGGACGAGCAGCAACTTACTTACTACGCGTTACTGAAGCTCGAAGGGCTATCTGCAGAGGGAGGACGACATTAGCGCGGTGCGTATGTCGTGCTCAAGGACACGCACTCACCTCATCTGTAGATGCCTGTTACCCGCCGCTATCCAATTCTCGTACGCGGCATGGAATGTGACGTGCATGCTGTAGCCGACATAAGGTGCAACGCGTTAATAATCAGCTATATCAATTAAGAACCACAAAAGCTCACTTGTAGGACAGCCGGATCACATCGCCATCGACGAGTGGACGAGTAGAGGAGGGCGGCGCCGACCAGATCCAGCCTCGGCGGGATAGAGAGAGAGGAGACGAGGAGACGAGGAGAGCAGAGGAGAGCAGAGGAGAGCGGGATGAGGGAATGAGAGAGATATCTGTAGTCTTATATATGGCTTTAGGTAGATGTGTACGTACATAGAATGATAATGGTGGCATCGCGAACATTTCGTCAAGGGTCCGCATGCGCTAAGCGAATCTCGATCCCATCTCCTCCTCCGTTTTCTCGTCCGCGTCCGCTGCGCATCCTTGCCTGTGTCTGTAGACCATACCAGTTATCAATAAGAGAACTCACAGCTCATTTTAATACAACTAGAATACAGAAAAAGCGACCTATTTATTGTGTTTTATTCAAGTTTGTTATCGAGTGTAAAGCGTGCAGTTCATGTTTCTACATTCTCAAAATTGCGAACCTCCTCTGCGCAGCGGTCAAGTACAGTCGCTACCCACCCACCCAGCAACCCTTAACCCAGTAGGCCATATTACCATGTCGTAAAACTTAAGGGAAATGGCACTAACTTGCTTCTTCCATGCATTGCTCCGAACCTAAGCATTCAGCAAATGCATCTTCTTGCAGGCGGAAAGTTCAAGCGCGCAGTCTTCGCTGGCAACGCACTAGAGAGGACCCTTGATGGCACTAGCAGCGGCGTTTTACGTGGCTTTTTCAGGTCCCCGCGCGATGCGCAATGTGCTGGAAACACGAAACGGGGTGGGAGGAGAGGATCATGTCTGATCATGCTCGGTACGGCTATCCTTGTCAGCTCCCGTCTGGCCGCTCCAATTTTCTGGTGTACAGTAAAGGCTTATTGGGGCTATGTATTACGACATTTACGAGCGTTCCAAAGAAGAGAGCCGCGGATGCGCTCTATGATTCAATCGATTGCATCTTGATTTCGCCGTCGTCTCGTACATCGCGCTGCATCGCGGTCGCAGCAATATGCAAACATGCTAGTACTGTATGTCATATACGACCCTAATAAGTTAGATACATCTCATGCGTTTCAAATGGCGGATTGGGAGAGGAGGAGCATGTCGTTATCAAAGTAGTTAATATCTGAACACCCATCTCTGTGATCAATTAGAATAGAAATTTATGTTCACAGAAAATTAGGTACGTCTGCGGCTGCCTTTTTATGTACAATGCAAATGCGTGCTACTTAGAGAAGATGTGCATTTTGTCATATTCAGGCGCCCAAAGATGGTGGCACAGTACGCGCGGCCCGGGCGCTTAACCTCGTTCGCGGCGCGCGGCGACAAGCTACCAACGGATTCTGGAATAAATCTTCCACCTGCTTCAACCCACATGGAAAGATTAACTCTACGGTTGAATTTGACGATCATTTGGTGTTGCAAAATCAGGCGCCCAAAGATGGTGGCACAGTACGCGCGGCCCGGGCGCTTAACCTCGTTCGCGGCGCGCGGCGACAAGCTACCAACGGATTCTGGAATAAATCTTCCACCTGCTTCAACCCACATGGAAAGATTAACTCTACGGTTGAATTTGACGATCATTTGGTGTTGCAAAATCACCAAACTCCTGAATCAACTTGATGACTCGCACTTGATGACTTCAAACAGAGTAAACACCCCGCTTTATATGAGACTTGATACAACTAACAATGACCACGGCCACTTTTTATGTGTAATGCAAATGTGCGCGATTCTGAGAGCAAATGTATTGCGCTGTATTCAGCACCGTCGCGGCGGCGCAACGGCGGCGCCTAAAACGGTGGCACAGACTCACAGTAAACCCGGTGCTTGGCCTCGTTCGCGCCGCGGCGCGGCAACAAGCTACCAATGGCTCCCGCTATATCTTCTCTACGGAATGTGGGATCCTTGAAATTTCGCATTCTGTATGTTTTATTCGGCACGCCGGTACTTAGCTTAGACTTTGATGATATTTCCGCTCGCAAAGCTTCTATCTTACAGGTTGCTTAGAATTACGTTCACCGGACATAGCTTAAAATTTGATGACAGTTACCGCTCGGCGCTCGCAACACTTCAACCCTGCTACAATATGGTGTCCATTGTATTGGATTCCACTCTTCCAGTCGCAAAGATCTCATTGGTGTACCGGGCAAAGTAGTGTGAGATTACTTGATACCTTTGGTATTTTTTGTCACTGGTAGTTTATTGGCGATGCTTCTTATTATGTTATTAGAAAGAACCGTTCTTTAGGATTTATGGCAGTGATTTGGGGATGGAGGCAATAACATGGATTCCAAAGTCCATTGTGTACTTGGCTTCTTGGTGTGAGCACACGGTTGTTGAAATAATTGGCCTGATCGGACCCGAGTCAGCGATATTGAAGCTGCTAGAAGAAATTACACGACGCGATTATGTGTAAGGGTAAATTTTCTATTTTCGGAGATGGATAATTTGGAATGAGATGCAGATCGTTTGTGGAAGGAATCATTAATCTGACTTGGAAAACAGAAATATATTGTAGTAGATAATATGTCATTAGAATAATAATAATCGTGCAAGCAGCTCAAGTCTTTGGAGGGAAGAAGTACGGAGCTATGAGGAAGGTTCATCCCTGCACCATGATTTTGTGCAGGGATCGGGACCGGTTACAGTAGTTTGAGTCTAAGGATTTGCCACCGTGCATTCCGAAATTTAGTCATCGGAGAAATGGTGATGGAGATGTGGGCGCATTGCTCCGGCTTGGCATTCTGAGAGTATAAAGACTGGAAATATTTCGATGGAATGTGTACCATTCTACCCCGTCCTAATGCCTTCATTCTGTTCTACATCCTCTGCCCTATCGATGATGGTGTTACCATATCAATGTGAGTACTCTATTGTGCCTTGTCTTCCATATCATAGCTTCCGTTGTTCTCTCTAATTTAAGCGCCCATGCATAACAGAAGGCGCACTTCTGATCGCACGCATCCGCGTCGCTTCTATGGCTTGCTATTTCTATGTAAGCCTTCTATTATTCAAATTTGATATTTTCACTTCCCATTAACTCACTTTACCGCCTGTATCTTATCATAGCGACTTGACAGCACTCCAAATTCGATTTTTGGACGTCTCGCCACCACGGCCTGCAAGCATAGCCCCGAATTCTGATTGGATTTTCGGAGTTCCGGCGGCCATCGACAGGAGATAATGGCTGTCTGACACAGCATGTCATGTCGGATATGGTACGTGAATGATTCGGAATAAGTACGATGTTGCGGCACTAATTAGGCGCCTCGAATTTTGATTAGATTTTTGGAGTTCCCGCGAGCAATGTTACAGGCTTAGACTGGTATGTGACTGATTCTCAAATATCTTGCTGCAGCACTAACTATTATATTCTCGTTAGAGTTTTGGATTTCCCGTGAGCAATGCTATGGATACTTAGTCTCAATGTACATGGCTTCGCCGTATTTGAAATTCGGCGCCTGATATCAAAATTAGATATTTGGATTTCCCGCGAGATCGCCTACAAGTGCGACGTACATGGTTTCAGAACTCCCTGTCATTAGTCTGATCTGCTCATGATGCAGCTAGTCTTGTAAAGTGGGCAGGTGTAGAAACAACTTTTGGATTTCCGGCAAGCAATGTTACGAGCTCAAAGTAAGTGATTTTGCTCTATTTCGGTGTCTTGTACTGAAATCAGATATTTAGAGTTCCTGCGAGATTGCCATAGTGTGTTTCGTACAAGATCTTACTTTGTGGTTAGTGATTTCTGTTGGAATGATTGAATGATTGTTGATTTTACTTCCTTGCAGCTTCTGAAAATTGAGATCTTGCTCGCTTGGTGAGTAATAGGGTTAAGATTATCGGAAATTGGTCTAATTGGCAGATATTAGGGTTACTATGCATTAGCGCGGGCAAGGCATTTTTCGCGCAAACTCGGTGTTCAAAAGCGCACGAAACCGGCAAACCTTCACGCGGAGTAGATGGTAAGTTGATCCATTTTATTCCATTGCACACTATCTAATCGGACTGTGTATCTTAGCCTGCATGCGCAATTTCGAATCACTGCACGAACTCGGCCGCACGTAAGTTCATTCCATTGCAAAGTAGAGCTAGAGCGAGTACGTAGCGTAAGTAGTTCCGAGTCACCTTGCCCTTCGGGGGGGGCTGCACTCTGCGCGCACTATACCAGAACCCGATTGCGCAGTGTGACCTACGCTCATTTTGAAAAACCTACCCCCGTTTAGGCAATTTCAGCAGCAAAAAGCGCCGTTTTCACTCTGGATTCACACCGAAAACACGAACATTAGCAGCAAAAAGGACTCACCATCGTGCCCCACCGTGACGAGCTTCCGCCGCACGCTCGGCGGGAGCAGCGCGATGATCTGCGCCGCGTATTTGGGGTGCACCGTGGCGTCTTTCGTGCCCTACGAACCAGGCATGACGTCAGATGGCGAAATGACAAAAAAGAAAATTAGGACGTACGTGCAGGACCAACACCCGCTTCCCCTCGAACGCGGGCGACTCGAACGACGCGCGCTGCCCGCGAATCGGTCCGTCGCGCAGAGATGACGATAACGCGTTGTTGTACCCTGGCAGATGGGCGGATTGCAGACGCACGATCTAAGTGGCGTCAGAGATAAGCAAGCCGACAGACACGGAAACTCACCTCGAGAATGGCATTATCGTCAACATTCCCCTTTGTCACCGTTTGGTTGGTGAGTCTTTGGAGGTATTTCTGTCGGAAGCAGTCAGGCCAAATATAAACACACCACTCTAAGAATACCCGCGCACCTGAACGGGCTTCGTGGAGGCCAGTGTTTGGACCAGCGGGGAGGACATAAATTTAGCCGTGCGGGAGATATCGCTTCCCGCTCCGCATCCGTCTCCTCACACCATCCCGCTTGCCTCTCTCCGCCATCCCCGTCGCCGTCCACTCCAGCCTACGACCGCAGCGGACGACGCCCACATCACGGCCGCCAACACGATCCCGACGCACTGGACCACATCCGAGCACTTGAGATCGCCATGATACCACACGACCAACTCCGCTCTCTCGACATCTACCGGAACGGCGAGCGCCTCTCCGCGGTGCCTCCGCAGTTCAACCCACCCACACTCTCTCGACAGCAATGACGATGGCTGCCAACACAGGGCGCCGATCAGTACTACGGTATGTCCACTGTGTCAGCGGCGAGTTCGACAACTCACCCACATGCTCGTCACAGCGCCAACGTCGACCCCTTCTGCGCTCATCTCCATCGTCCCGAACAGCGCAGCGCACACTCAGCATCGCTCCATGCCATCATTTCCGCGCACCTTCTTCTCCCCGACGCGAGAACAACGACGCGAACACCGTCGCGGCGCCTGCAAGGCACCACTTACCAGCAGCACCTACAGAGCGGCATACACACATCACATCACTGTGACGAAAGGAACGGCGAGCGCGAGGAGATCTGGACGACATCGGGGACCACCCGACGAGTGTTCGACGTCCAGATCGTCGCCCATGGGCACCACCGCGCGCAGAAGCCGAGCAGCCGGCGTGCCTGCGACAACAACGACGCGACGTAGGGACGAGTGCACCGGTGCCTACCTACGAGAAAACGTCACTCCGCAAATAACTCACCACCAGCACCTCCAGGGCGACATACAAACACCACGACAAGAACAGAACACGCAAGCAGGCTATCTGGACAAGATCGGCGCACGTCGGGCGAGCATCAGACCTCCCAGATAGTACGGATCGTGGTCAGGTCGCCGCCCTCGCACTCCAGCATACGCCGTCACCCGTACTTAACGTAACAGAGCACCTCCAGAGCAGCGTACAGACAAACGGAACAGTGGCCGGCGAGCGCGAAGAGCAAATCAGGTCGCTGCCCACGCACCCCGTACTTACATATCGATACACACACCGGTGGGTGCATAACATACCAGCAGAGCAGCGTACAGACCAACGGCACGGGCCTGGCAAGCGCGAGGAGGAGATCTGGACGACGTCGGGGACCATCTGGCGAGCGTCCGATGCTCAGATCTCCCGGATCGTCGTCCATGGGCACCACCGCGCACAGCAGCCAAGCAGCCGGCGTATTTGGACACCAACGACGCTACTCGCGAAGGGTAGGAGACGACAGCACCGGTGCGTAGTTGCGAGCAAACGTCTCTCAGCGCTCAACTTACCAGCAGCACCTCCAGAGCGACACACAAACATCAGAACGAAACCAGAGGGCCGGCGAGCGCGAGGAGGATATCTGGACGACATCGGCACACATCGGGCGAGCGTCCAACCGCACGGGCAGGCTGAGAGCAAGGGAGGGAGGTCCATGGGCACCACGGCGCGCAGAATCAAAGAAGTAGGGATAGCCAGGTGTGCAAATCTCGTCCCCTCCCTCCTCTCAGAATCGAGCTCACAGCAGTGAGCTAGGCAGCACCGCAGCACGGCGACGACACAGAAAACGGCATGGGCGATGGGCGATACGTACACCACAGCACCACTGAACGACGACGCGGGGTTACGGGATGCTCGACTCACGGCGTGCCTTGGACGACAACGGCTCGACTCACGAGCGTAGGGGACGATAGCGTCCACAGCGAAGAACGGAACACGCGCGCAAGATTTCTGAACGATATCGGCGCACGTCGGGCGAGCGTCGAGATTCAGATCGAATCACCAGGAACAGGAGCCACGCAGCACGGACAGTGCGCAGCGCCCAGGCCATGTCATCGCCCTTCCTCTCAGCGTCGCGCTCACAGAAGTAATCCAGGCAAACCGGCGTTGCAGCGACGACACCACTATCACAGAGAACGGCCATGGCGATGCGCCGATCCGCTCGATATACGGACACCGGAGCGTAGTACGCAACGAAACAACGACGCTAGAATATAGGCGACTCGCAGCGTGGCATTGCTTGTACGACAACGGCTCGGATCGCGAGGGAGTAGGGGACCAGAGCAACAGTGCGCAGCTGCGGGAAAACGTCAGTGAGCGCGACATTTCCTTCACTGTATAAACATTACTCACTACGACAATAGTGCCGCGTTTCGTTCAGCACCGAACCGCGGGATCTCTAGAAGTTACGACCACTGCAATCCAGGCAGCATGGAGCAACCGAAATACGGGTCAGCAACGCGATGAGAAGGAGATGTGCGTAACGACGACGAGGAAGGGGATCTGCAAGGGAGGGCGTCAGTGAGTGCGGCTGATTCGACCGTACAGGAACTACTCACATCGAAGTCGACGTGCGCCGCCTTTGCGCGGCATACAGGCGAATGCCTGCGGATTGGACCCGGCCTACGAACGAAGACGTGAACAGCTCGGCGCCATATCTAAACGGCCGCCCATCTGTTCCACTTACCAACGAGGGCGACGACCACGGGCGGAAGGACCAATCATGAACCGAGGACGGCGTAGTTCCTCAGGATACGGGTGAGTGCGGTTAACTTATGTTCGTAATTTTGACTTACCCCGGCTTTGACCAGGCTAGCTGATCCAGTCGTGCAAGGGGACGGCGCCGACGTATCGTGCGGCATCGGCGAGGACGACAAGGGCTCGCAGGCGCTATGAGTAGCTGTAAGCAATATCACGGCTGCTGGGACGAGCAGCAACTTACTTACTACGCGTTACTGAAGCTCGAAGGGCTATCTGCAGAGGGAGGACGACATTAGCGCGGTGCGTATGTCGTGCTCAAGGACACGCACTCACCTCATCTGTAGATGCCTGTTACCCGCCGCTATCCAATTCTCGTACGCGGCATGGAATGTGACGTGCATGCTGTAGCCGACATAAGGTGCAACGCGTTAATAATCAGCTATATCAATTAAGAACCACAAAAGCTCACTTGTAGGACAGCCGGATCACATCGCCATCGACGAGTGGACGAGTAGAGGAGGGCGGCGCCGACCAGATCCAGCCTCGGCGGGATAGAGAGAGAGGAGACGAGGAGACGAGGAGAGCAGAGGAGAGCAGAGGAGAGCGGGATGAGGGAATGAGAGAGATATCTGTAGTCTTATATATGGCTTTAGGTAGATGTGTACGTACATAGAATGATAATGGTGGCATCGCGAACATTTCGTCAAGGGTCCGCATGCGCTAAGCGAATCTCGATCCCATCTCCTCCTCCGTTTTCTCGTCCGCGTCCGCTGCGCATCCTTGCCTGTGTCTGTAGACCATACCAGTTATCAATAAGAGAACTCACAGCTCATTTTAATACAACTAGAATACAGAAAAAGCGACCTATTTATTGTGTTTTATTCAAGTTTGTTATCGAGTGTAAAGCGTGCAGTTCATGTTTCTACATTCTCAAAATTGCGAACCTCCTCTGCGCAGCGGTCAAGTACAGTCGCTACCCACCCACCCAGCAACCCTTAACCCAGTAGGCCATATTACCATGTCGTAAAACTTAAGGGAAATGGCACTAACTTGCTTCTTCCATGCATTGCTCCGAACCTAAGCATTCAGCAAATGCATCTTCTTGCAGGCGGAAAGTTCAAGCGCGCAGTCTTCGCTGGCAACGCACTAGAGAGGACCCTTGATGGCACTAGCAGCGGCGTTTTACGTGGCTTTTTTCAGGTCCCCGCGCGATGCGCAATGTGCTGGAAACACGAAACGGGGTGGGAGGAGAGGATCATGTCTGATCATGCTCGGTACGGCTATCCTTGTCAGCTCCCGTCTGGCCGCTCCAATTTTCTGGTGTTGTGGAAGAGTTGGTTTCTTCTTGGTGGGAAGGACTGAGGTCGTCGATAACGGAGAGTGACGGAAGGGGGACAGAGTAGGAGTTAATGTGTAGATAGTTGTGATGCTCGGCTCGTATTGCTCGGGTTGGGGCTCGTGCTCGCGCTCGAAGTTCAGAATCAAAAATGGGGGTGGATTAACCAAGGAGACAAAAATTTACAAACGAGGTATATACGAGATTCCCTGGCGCACACGTACTCTTGTGTCGCCAGGTCCGTGAAATCATGAAAATCAAATAAGCTACTTAACGCGTGTATATAGAGTGCCCGTTTTCAAATAAAGATAAGACCTAGGCCACGCGGAACGATATTGTCGGCCGTACGCAGGATAGGGGAAACGGATGATGTGGTGATGCGGGCGCGAGAGGAGACACATCCTTGCCAAAGGGATATGCCTGCCTGCATGGGTGACCAGTCCATGTTCGCTGCTCGACGCATGTGTGGGCGCATCCTCCAGATCCTGTGCACGACGTATCGTCTCGCCATGCGCGGCTTTGGCTATGTAGAAGAAAGGGAACGAAACGCGGAAGTGATCGAAAATATTGATAGATAAAAATGGAGAGACATATCTTATAATTTGAAAAGCAGAATCGTCGGGTAAAGCTCGTCCGACACACCCTATGCCCTAGTTCCATCTCCCTCGTACTTGTAGGATTATGGTCGAGTGTCTGTTCGTTGAGCGCGGCGCCGTGTTCTGTTGACGTTGTCGAGTTTGCGCGGGCGCCTAAGTTGCCGTAGTCGTGCCGTGCGCGTTCTCACGCCGTGTTTGAAGTCCTAAGGCATCGCAAAAGAAGGTGAGGGCACGAGAATTTGATAATCGGTCGCTCTTGTGATAGGGAATAATGTGATAGGGGAAGCGGTTAAAGGGTATGTACGAAAGAACAGAAAGATCTTATCGACCGCTGAGCCTAGGCTCGTGCGGCTCGATCGGCATCTCGTGGGAAGGTGACTTTGCGTCGCGTCGACGAGCGCGCTATCCATCTCCTCCACAGTGCCCCCCCTTTAGATGTTGCCCCCAACATCAAGAAGGATGATATGGAAGAAATAAAAGGAGAGATGGATAAAGTGATAAAGCAGGATAAAATGTCAAGGGCCACGGAAACGGCAAGGTAAATGAAATGAAAGATTTAAGGGGAATGAGGACGTTACGCGCGAATGAATCCTAACGGAAAGCGGCCAGGGTGGCGTTCTTGGGGTGGAATATGTCTTCGCAACCAGGATGTCGTCCAACGCGATGCGCGTGAGGTTCGCAGACCAATCCTCGAAGGACTCAAAAGCGGGGTCGTCGCGAATCGATCCCCCCAGTGCGGTTTGTGAATAAGCGCCGAGCTCGAGGGATTCGCGACCATGCCGGGGAAGTAGAGAATTCGTAAGGGTCGGCGCGCACCAACGGAAGCAAAGGTCGGTATTGGAAGGTCGTCATTGCCTCGCGGGTCCTTGTTGTAATGATAATAGTCGATGTCGGGATGGCGCGCCGTATGAAGAGAGCTCGAGGATCGAAGATTCTTGATGAACTCACGTTCGAACTGATGGATGTCGTAGTAGAGCTGGATGTTGGTGACAGTCTTCATAATCTGATCTTCTGATCTGAAAAAGAAAAGCTTAAGACGGTGAGCAGTAACATGTCCTCGCATAACCGTTCCATTGAGCTCGCGCAACACGTAAGTGTTGTTATCGCGCTTCTCGTGAATAATGTATGGCCCAGACCAGCGCCAAAGATCCTTCTTTCCAAACTGATTATCCAACCAGGTCTCGTGCCGAAGCACCCACATCCCAACGTCAAAGCCATGAAAGAGAAATTTTTACCGTAACGTTTGTTGAAGTTGTCGATCGCTTGCTGCCGAGAGAAACGAGCGCGCTCATTCGCGGCCTCAGCGTCTTCATCACGTCGCGCAATCTGTTGAGCTCGAAGGGCGATCAAGTCGGCTGTTGTTCGCACGGTGTCCCAATCGAGGGTTTGCCAAGTGCCGTCTCGATGTCGAAGGCAAAAACTGGGAAGATCCCATATACGAGGTAATAGGGAGGATAGCCTGTAACTCTATTAGTAGTAACGCGGATCGAGAATAAAATAGCGTCGACATAAAGTGGCCACTTGGATTTATCCTTATGGCACGCCTTCATGAGTCCGTGTACAGCGTCTGATGAGCACGCTCGGATACACCATTCCCTTGCGGGTGGTAGGCTGAGGACACAATGACACAATTCCGTACTGACGGAACACCTCTTCCGCACGCCTTTGAACTCGGAGCCGCCATCGACCGTAATATAAGGAATGCATGAGAAACGACACACCAATTTATAGATAAACTTGCAATCGTGGTTGCATTGGCTTGACGAATTGCTTCGGCTTCGTCCCACTTGACGCGGACAGTAGCTTGAACAAGGTATTGCTTACCCCCACGCCAAGAGGCATGTGAATACAGTCCATGTGCCAATGACGAAGGATCGAGATGCCCACGCCGGATTATAGGGAATAATAGGTTTAGCATTAGACTCTAGTTGACAGGGTACGCACGATCGCACGAAGTATGCACAGTCATTGTACATATTGGCCAATAAACTCGTTCCGCAAGCTTGATGTAGGTCGGGTCGCGCCCCGATGACCGCACTCGTCGTGTACTTGGACGAGCAACTCTTGGCGACGTTGTGGATCTTCAATGACTAGCGTGGTGGCGCTGAGCTCGACTTCTTCGGTTTCAGCCACATACGATCTCGGAAAGAAAGAATCGATTAGCACGCTTGAGGAATTCTCCTTCTCTTTCGTGTCCGTCAGACACAGATCAGGTAGAGTCCAGTCTGATAGAATTTCGCAACTCTCTCCACATCTCGAGCGAGTCGGGGTCCTCTGATCCAAACTTATGGCCATGCAAGAGACGGCTTCGCGTGATCAGGAGCAGGGAGTAACTCAAATTAACTCGGCTGTCCATCCGCTCTTCGACAGCACAAAACCCATAGCGGCATTATCAAAGAAGCTGGAGGATACTCACCTTTCTCCAGTCGCGAAGCATAAGTATTGACTACTTCGTAACGTGAGTGTGATGCCTCATCACCAAGTATATATTCGATATCCTGTTCGATAGGTGTATTGCGATTGAAGAATTCATGGCCTAGATATGTCATGGTGTCCGTTACGCGAAGGAGCGTGTAGTCGATAAGGAGTTGCGCGTCCAGTTGGAAGGATCGAATCGCGTTGGCTTGAGCGGGAGGTTGAATTTGGCGCCGACGTGAGGTTCCGAGTCGATTAGGATGCCGCCCATGTATTCAGTTTTGAAGAGAAAGGCCGGAGGCTTGTAAACATTCGCGTAGGGATTGTAAGGCGCATCGTTCCGAAGAAGCCGCATGTATGGTGCTGAAGACATAGATAGAGCAGAGCGAGCGAGCTGAATAGAGCGAAGGACAGAATGGACTTGCCTTGCCGTGAGTTTATATGAATTTCGACGCCAGAACCCCTGAGGAAGATCAGTTTCCGAAGCAATGAAATTCCCAAGAACCGATCGAGATAATCTTCGGGATCATCTTCATCTTCGGAATCCTGTTCCGACTTGGGCCTCCTAGATAAACCGTCAGGGGCTTGATGTTTCTCGGCTTTCACATGTTGCATCTCAAAGTCAAAAAGGAGAAGATACGCGATCCATCTAGTCATTGGTGAATTTGGTAAATCGGGTGTAACAATCATTTCACGGAGGAACTTAGCGTCGTGCTCCAAGCAAAATCGGATGCCCCAAATTCGATGTCGAAGGTGTTTGAATGCCCTGAATACGCCGTAAAGTTCAGCTTTGGGCTGCGAATATCGACTCTCGCGTTCGTTGTAGGTGCAAGACCCATATATGGCAGGTCGGCGTTGATTGTCGAGATGTTGGTAAACCACCCAGCCGGCGCCGTTTAAGGCTGCAGCGTCGACGGCGACTATCACAAGTCCCTCGTCAGACGAGCGAGGTAGCTGGGTGATAAGCTTAGCTCTGTCATAATCGATCTTGGTGAGAACGGGTGCCGTTGTTGCGTGATCTTTGAGGCATCCATAGCGTCTTGTGCCTCCTGTGTAAATATAAAGTCTGCATCAGTAGCTCGGAGTAGCGATGTTAATGGCTTAGCTATTAATGCGAAATTCTTGATCCATTTGCGTCCGCAGCCGACCACTCCGAGGAATCCACGAACTTGGAGACATTCTCACATGGGGGCCATCGTGCGATTTTCGAAATGAGACCTTTCTCAGGTGCCATCCGTCAATCGACACGACTGATCCCACGATGCGAAGACGAGGTGTTGCGAGGGTTGTCTTGAGTCCCGATGCAGTGATCCCGGCTGCTATAAATCGTGCAAGAACCCTGTCAAGGTTAGTGCATACTCAAATACAAACCGGCGGATGTTACGATTATCTCAATCGATTCGTTGTTGTACGTCGTAGGTGGACCCATGATCCTCCGTCATCCATGAAGGCCTTCGCGAGGACGTCCTTGTCTTCCTGTAAGGAATGGTCGACGCATCGTTGGAATTCGGCGCCTGCATTTGTCGCACCCATTGGAAGAGTGCTTGCTGTTTGGGCCCACAAAGTGAATGAAATGCAGTTAATGGTCTGGATGACTTAGCTAGTATGCGGGCGTCATATCCCGCAAACAGATCAACGGATCCGTATATCGCTCGACCAATGAAGGCCTCGGCAAATCTTCGACTGAAGGCGGCAGTGCAGCATCTCTAATGTGACGGAATTCAGCTCTTGGAGATCTAGAACGAGACGCACTTTATTTGTCTTCTTTGCACAGCGAAGAGCGCAGATCGATAACTTGACGATGTGGTTCGAATCTCCCGCGGCTTCCTGTTCGAGGATTTCTGTCGAATGACGTCTTCTAGTGCTTTGGGTGCCGGATTGGTGGTCGCTGCCAGGGGTGTGTTCGATAGTCGGGATCTCATAGTCGGGGTAATATTCTTGTCGAAAGTTCCTTTTCGGCGAAGTAAAGCGAATGCCTCCTCGCGTCTCATTACAACAAACGCGAGGAGATCGATCTCTTCTGAGGAAGGAAATCTTCAGGTATAGTGTTTAATAAAAGGTGAGACGCTCAGCTGTCATTCGTTCCGTAGGTTTGATAGAAGAAACAGGAGGCGGCCTTGTTGGTATGGTGATTGGAGGTAACGGAATCGGTTTGAACTCGAGGGCTTCGGGTTTCGGCATGTAGGTGGTACAGGTCGCACTTTACGGTCCACGGGTTGTATTTGCGCTTGAGGTAAGAGACACGTCGCGCGTTCGCGTATCGGTTGAGCTCGATAGGGCTCGAAGGGTCCAAGGCGTAGTTAGCGGCCTTAAACTATTAGATGCATGACTCACTTGTCGTAATAAATAATCAACGAATCTGGAGGATTAAAAGAAGAAAACTTGGAACTATACTCACGAAACTCAGGATCTCCGAGAAGACCCATGAGTGACCGGCCTATTGTCGCGCAAGACACGTTGAAGTGAATGGCGGCCGGATCTGCATGTCTTGCGCTAGAGAAAATATTGAGCGTCAACGTACTCGTCGTCGACTTCTTCGATGTAGGCTCGTTGATGGTGCGAATGCTGATGGTGACGTGACCGGCTCTTCGTCGTGTTGTACAGGTCGAGATGGGCCTGGTAGGGCCAGTTGCATCGACGTTCCGTGGATCGTTAGGTTTGGTGAGCTGTACCGAGATCGTCGGGTTGTAGTTGCGGTCGCCGTCCTTCCAGAGCATAATCTTCATATGGCCGGTCCTTGAATAATCGATGCGCGCGCAAACCACTGGATCCACGGCTGTCCTAAAATACAATCTTGTGAGTCCATGTCATCACGAGTAACAAAGAAATGATGATCGAATCTGTGTCCGCCGATTGAAATCGGTACGTCGCGGCATACTCCTCGTAATCCTACGGGCCCCCATTGACGCCCTTCAGAGACCAGCGCGTTCCTTCGTAGTCGAGAGGAAGGTTCGTTTGCGAGAGTAGGCGCTCTGGAAAGATGTTGAGCTCAGATCCGCAATCTACCATGAATTGATTGATATCCTGCGAGTTCGGCGTTGAAAATGCCAGTCGTCATCGCATATTTCTTCGTGGGTCGAAAGCTAACAGCATTCGAATACCTAAGCATAAACGAATCAAGCATAGATGGATCGTTTACTCGTCAAATTGAAGGGAACTCGCCGAATTTACCGCGCTCCAGCACTAGTCTTCGATATTCTTCCTCCGGCTCGCTCCGTGTAAAGATCATACTCGCCATATTCGTCAGATATTCGCGTCGGTCTTCGTGGCGTCAGCCATCCGTTTCTGGAGTCCGGGCGAGATTCCTAAAATATCACGCAGAGTCAATGTTACCTGTGTTTGCAAGATCAGATCTTGGATATCCTGCATCGAGATCTTCTCCTGGACGTCCGACGTATAGTGGTATTGAGGCGCCTTGGTCTTCGGTCGTCCTTCATCTCGAATCCTTCTGGTTTCGTGGAAGCGATTCCTTCCAGCCTTCACGAGTATTGATTGGCGGCGGCGCGGGTCCGGTTGGCGCGCGTGTCTCGTTGGGGACTTGTGAGATCCAGGAGGCGCCGGCGCGGGTACTGATGGCTGGCGAACTGCTGACGCAGGAGGCGCTGTTGGTGTTGCAGGACGCTCGGGTTGCTTGCGCGCTGGTGGACGACGAGTCGGATCGGTTCTAGCAGAGGTGTCTTTGCCAGTGCGTGTAACGGGATATGAATCAGAAAAATAGAACTCATCTTGATTCGACGCGATCGCGTACACGTCTCCGCATATTGCCGGGTAATCGCCCATCATGAGAGTTGCCGGGGACGCGTTTGCAGTTATCGTGTGGGGCGGTGTTTCACGTCGCGGAAAGTCATTCCGATGTTCTCGTAAAAACTGCGCGACACCTCCAGGAGTGAATGGGATTTGAGGAAGGTCGGATCCGTCCATAAGTGTGTAACGTGCACGCGCCGCGTCGTACTTGATGAGCGCTTCCGCAATGAGTTTGCAGTCTCGGGGCAGAACGAGGGTGCAATTTGTGTGTCCCGGGCAACCCACAAATGAAACAAGTTTTGTCAGCGGAGTTCATCATGTTAGACGGGCGAGACATAGTGCCAGTACTCATCGCAACCTTGAACATTTCTTGCATCTGGGCCTGGTTGAGCGAAAGCTGCTGGAGCTGTTGTGCGAGGAGATCAATATCATTCTTGGCTGATACATTTTTGGACTTAGCGGGTTCAACGACGCTCGATAATGGAAGGAGAGCCGGCTTGATCGATTTCACGGAGTAGGCGTGTCGTCGTCCGAATCTTCCGCGTCCGATTCGACGTTGTAAGACTCGATGCTCGATGGGTTGAATTGCCGGCAAATAATTTCAATAACCGTCTTGATTTCTGGGGGCGCATTCGTCGAGAGGTTTGCTGGGGGAGACGGGAGGTAACAAAGGCCCTAGTACGACGTGGGAGCCCCGCAAAGAACTTAAGTTTCATCTCGCTGTCATCGATAAGCTTCTTCGACTTCAGTTGCGCGGCAATCGTGAGATATCCTCTGTGATACTCGTCCACATCAGTTCTATTACCAAATTCTTTACCCTTGGCGTGCTCCTTGACAAAAAGTCGCAGAATTTCCAGCGTTGCCTTGACTGGTTCGTCGTTCGACCCGTATAAGTCGACGAGGAGTTGCTTGGCCTTTTCCCAGTCGTTTCCTTGGACTTCATCGCAGAACCTAATGACCTGTTTGACTTGATCAGTGCAGTATTGAACGATGTATTTTGGGAGATCAGAATCAGGTATCCCTGCGGCGTTCCCATGTCGTTCAAGAATAGAAATAAAATCGTTGACGTATTTGCCATCGAAAAGCGGCGCGCTCAAAGTGCGCGGAATGGGCATCGGCTTAAGCTGTGTGAACAGCTGTGGTTGTGCCGGATTTGCCATATCGACGTTCGAAATTAAATGGAATGGGAGCTCGGAAAATGTCGAAGACAGATTGAAATTGAAAGAAAAAGGAGAAAAACTTAGCGGTGATGTTTTCGACGGAAAACCTTAGGTCCAGTCTCGATAGCTACTGTGGAAGAGTTGGTTTCTTCTTGGTGGGAAGGACTGAGGTCGTCGATAACGGAGAGTGACGGAAGGGGGACAGAGTAGGAGTTAATGTGTAGATAGTTGTGATGCTCGGCTCGTATTGCTCGGGTTGGGGCTCGTGCTCGCGCTCGAAGTTCAGAATCAAAAATGGGGGTGGATTAACCAAGGAGACAAAAATTTACAAACGAGGTATATACGAGATTCCCTGGCGCACACGTACTCTTGTGTCGCCAGGTCCGTGAAATCATGAAAATCAAATAAGCTACTTAACGCGTGTATATAGAGTGCCCGTTTTCAAATAAAGATAAGACCTAGGCCACGCGGAACGATATTGTCGGCCGTACGCAGGATAGGGGAAACGGATGATGTGGTGATGCGGGCGCGAGAGGAGACACATCCTTGCCAAAGGGATATGCCTGCCTGCATGGGTGACCAGTCCATGTTCGCTGCTCGACGCATGTGTGGGCGCATCCTCCAGATCCTGTGCACGACGTATCGTCTCGCCATGCGCGGCTTTGGCTATGTAGAAGAAAGGGAACGAAACGCGGAAGTGATCGAAAATATTGATAGATAAAAATGGAGAGACATATCTTATAATTTGAAAAGCAGAATCGTCGGGTAAAGCTCGTCCGACACACCCTATGCCCTAGTTCCATCTCCCTCGTACTTGTAGGATTATGGTCGAGTGTCTGTTCGTTGAGCGCGGCGCCGTGTTCTGTTGACGTTGTCGAGTTTGCGCGGGCGCCTAAGTTGCCGTAGTCGTGCCGTGCGCGTTCTCACGCCGTGTTTGAAGTCCTAAGGCATCGCAAAAGAAGGTGAGGGCACGAGAATTTGATAATCGGTCGCTCTTGTGATAGGGAATAATGTGATAGGGGAAGCGGTTAAAGGGTATGTACGAAAGAACAGAAAGATCTTATCGACCGCTGAGCCTAGGCTCGTGCGGCTCGATCGGCATCTCGTGGGAAGGTGGACTTTGCGTCGCGTCGACGAGCGCGCTATCCATCTCCTCCACAGTGTACAGTAAAGGCTTATTGGGGCTATGTATTACGACATTTACGAGCGTTCCAAAGAAGAGAGCCGCGGATGCACTCTATGATTCAATCGATTGCATCTTGATTTCGCCGTCGTCTCGTACATCGCGCTGCATCGCGGTCGCAGCAATATGCAAACATGCTAGTACTGTATGTCATATACGACCCTAATAAGTTAGATACATCTCATGCGTTTCAAATGGCGGATTGGGAGAGGAGGAGCATGTCGTTATCAAAGTAGTTAATATCTGAACACCCATCTCTGTGATCAATTAGAATAGAAATTTATGTTCACAGAAAATTAGGTACGTCTGCGGCTGCCTTTTTATGTACAATGCAAATGCGTGCTACTTAGAGAAGATGTGCATTTTGTCATATTCAGGCGCCCAAAGATGGTGGCACAGTACGCGCGGCCCGGGCGCTTAACCTCGTTCGCGGCGCGCGGCGACAAGCTACCAACGGATTCTGGAATAAATCTTCCACCTGCTTCAACCCACATGGAAAGATTAACTCTACGGTTGAATTTGACGATCATTTGGTGTTGCAAAATCAGGCGCCCAAAGATGGTGGCACAGTACGCGCGGCCCGGGCGCTTAACCTCGTTCGCGGCGCGCGGCGACAAGCTACCAACGGATTCTGGAATAAATCTTCCACCTGCTTCAACCCACATGGAAAGATTAACTCTACGGTTGAATTTGACGATCATTTGGTGTTGCAAAATCACCAAACTCCTGAATCAACTTGATGACTCGCACTTGATGACTTCAAACAGAGTAAACACCCCGCTTTATATGAGACTTGATACAACTAACAATGACCACGGCCACTTTTTATGTGTAATGCAAATGTGCGCGATTCTGAGAGCAAATGTATTGCGCTGTATTCAGCACCGTCGCGGCGGCGCAACGGCGGCGCCTAAAACGGTGGCACAGACTCACAGTAAACCCGGTGCTTGGCCTCGTTCGCGCCGCGGCGCGGCAACAAGCTACCAATGGCTCCCGCTATATCTTCTCTACGGAATGTGGGATCCTTGAAATTTCGCATTCTGTATGTTTTATTCGGCACGCCGGTACTTAGCTTAGACTTTGATGATATTTCCGCTCGCAAAGCTTCTATCTTACAGGTTGCTTAGAATTACGTTCACCGGACATAGCTTAAAATTTGATGACAGTTACCGCTCGGCGCTCGCAACACTTCAACCCTGCTACAATATGGTGTCCATTGTATTGGATTCCACTCTTCCAGTCGCAAAGATCTCATTGGTGTACCGGGCAAAGTAGTGTGAGATTACTTGATACCTTTGGTATTTTTTGTCACTGGTAGTTTATTGGCGATGCTTCTTATTATGTTATTAGAAAGAACCGTTCTTTAGGATTTATGGCAGTGATTTGGGGATGGAGGCAATAACATGGATTCCAAAGTCCATTGTGTACTTGGCTTCTTGGTGTGAGCACACGGTTGTTGAAATAATTGGCCTGATCGGACCCGAGTCAGCGATATTGAAGCTGCTAGAAGAAATTACACGACGCGATTATGTGTAAGGGTAAATTTTCTATTTTCGGAGATGGATAATTTGGAATGAGATGCAGATCGTTTGTGGAAGGAATCATTAATCTGACTTGGAAAACAGAAATATATTGTAGTAGATAATATGTCATTAGAATAATAATAATCGTGCAAGCAGCTCAAGTCTTTGGAGGGAAGAAGTACGGAGCTATGAGGAAGGTTCATCCCTGCACCATGATTTTGTGCAGGGATCGGGACCGGTTACAGTAGTTTGAGTCTAAGGATTTGCCACCGTGCATTCCGAAATTTAGTCATCGGAGAAATGGTGATGGAGATGTGGGCGCATTGCTCCGGCTTGGCATTCTGAGAGTATAAAGACTGGAAATATTTCGATGGAATGTGTACCATTCTACCCCGTCCTAATGCCTTCATTCTGTTCTACATCCTCTGCCCTATCGATGATGGTGTTACCATATCAATGTGAGTACTCTATTGTGCCTTGTCTTCCATATCATAGCTTCCGTTGTTCTCTCTAATTTAAGCGCCCATGCATAACAGAAGGCGCACTTCTGATCGCACGCATCCGCGTCGCTTCTATGGCTTGCTATTTCTATGTAAGCCTTCTATTATTCAAATTTGATATTTTCACTTCCCATTAACTCACTTTACCGCCTGTATCTTATCATAGCGACTTGACAGCACTCCAAATTCGATTTTTGGACGTCTCGCCACCACGGCCTGCAAGCATAGCCCCGAATTCTGATTGGATTTTCGGAGTTCCGGCGGCCATCGACAGGAGATAATGGCTGTCTGACACAGCATGTCATGTCGGATATGGTACGTGAATGATTCGGAATAAGTACGATGTTGCGGCACTAATTAGGCGCCTCGAATTTTGATTAGATTTTTGGAGTTCCCGCGAGCAATGTTACAGGCTTAGACTGGTATGTGACTGATTCTCAAATATCTTGCTGCAGCACTAACTATTATATTCTCGTTAGAGTTTTGGATTTCCCGTGAGCAATGCTATGGATACTTAGTCTCAATGTACATGGCTTCGCCGTATTTGAAATTCGGCGCCTGATATCAAAATTAGATATTTGGATTTCCCGCGAGATCGCCTACAAGTGCGACGTACATGGTTTCAGAACTCCCTGTCATTAGTCTGATCTGCTCATGATGCAGCTAGTCTTGTAAAGTGGGCAGGTGTAGAAACAACTTTTGGATTTCCGGCAAGCAATGTTACGAGCTCAAAGTAAGTGATTTTGCTCTATTTCGGTGTCTTGTACTGAAATCAGATATTTAGAGTTCCTGCGAGATTGCCATAGTGTGTTTCGTACAAGATCTTACTTTGTGGTTAGTGATTTCTGTTGGAATGATTGAATGATTGTTGATTTTACTTCCTTGCAGCTTCTGAAAATTGAGATCTTGCTCGCTTGGTGAGTAATAGGGTTAAGATTATCGGAAATTGGTCTAATTGGCAGATATTAGGGTTACTATGCATTAGCGCGGGCAAGGCATTTTTCGCGCAAACTCGGTGTTCAAAAGCGCACGAAACCGGCAAACCTTCACGCGGAGTAGATGGTAAGTTGATCCATTTTATTCCATTGCACACTATCTAATCGGACTGTGTATCTTAGCCTGCATGCGCAATTTCGAATCACTGCACGAACTCGGCCGCACGTAAGTTCATTCCATTGCAAAGTAGAGCTAGAGCGAGTACGTAGCGTAAGTAGTTCCGAGTCACCTTGCCCTTCGGGGGGGGCTGCACTCTGCGCGCACTATACCAGAACCCGATTGCGCAGTGTGACCTACGCTCATTTTGAAAAACCTACCCCCGTTTAGGCAATTTCAGCAGCAAAAAGCGCCGTTTTCACTCTGGATTCACACCGAAAACACGAACATTAGCAGCAAAAAGGACTCACCATCGTGCCCCACCGTGACGAGCTTCCGCCGCACGCTCGGCGGGAGCAGCGCGATGATCTGCGCCGCGTATTTGGGGTGCACCGTGGCGTCTTTCGTGCCCTACGAACCAGGCATGACGTCAGATGGCGAAATGACAAAAAAGAAAATTAGGACGTACGTGCAGGACCAACACCCGCTTCCCCTCGAACGCGGGCGACTCGAACGACGCGCGCTGCCCGCGAATCGGTCCGTCGCGCAGAGATGACGATAACGCGTTGTTGTACCCTGGCAGATGGGCGGATTGCAGACGCACGATCTAAGTGGCGTCAGAGATAAGCAAGCCGACAGACACGGAAACTCACCTCGAGAATGGCATTATCGTCAACATTCCCCTTTGTCACCGTTTGGTTGGTGAGTCTTTGGAGGTATTTCTGTCGGAAGCAGTCAGGCCAAATATAAACACACCACTCTAAGAATACCCGCGCACCTGAACGGGCTTCGTGGAGGCCAGTGTTTGGACCAGCGGGGAGGACATAAATTTAGCCGTGCGGGAGATATCGCTTGACTGCACGCAATGTCAGCGGTAGAATACGCGAATCAAGGAGAGTACGCACGTCCATGAGCCCAGCGCATGCAATGAGACCAACACCCTCGTCGACAAGGTGGGGGAACTGCGCCGTAAACGAAGCCGCGATCGCGCCGCCCTAATAATCGTTTAAGCGTAGCCCTACCGGTGGCATGAGATGGGAACGCACCATGGAGACCCCCACGATATTCGCCTTCTCCCACTTCAGATACTGCATGAGAAACGCCAGCTGCGTGGTGTATAGACTTGTGGTATATGGCGTGTTCGGTGCATCCGAGTATCCTCTTCCATATAGATCTAGAGACTGTGAATACGCAGCACTGATGACTGCGAGATGGCGCTCACCATAAAGCAAAACGCGATAACCACGCGCCGCGAGGGTGGGCGCTACGTCCTTCCATATGATAGCAGGTATCGAGAGCCCATGTATAAGCACCACCTATCAACACTGGGGTTAGATCACAGGAAATCAATTGATTTCGGCATCCTACCTTCTTCCCCCTCTCCGGTCCTAACAGCCAATATCTAACCTGCATTCGGAGTTCAGATAACGTTCCAGAGCCCCAACTGTGCGCGCACCCTTCCGTTTGGAAACGAGGCATATCCGCCGCCCGGGTAAAACTCTTCTGGGTATATCGACCACGATTTCGATTGCAGTGGCATGCTCGCGAGCGATGGGTGCACAAAGACAGGCGCGGGCGGGTTGGGGAAGATGGCCATGAAGTACGTCGTGAGCAGGAGGGGCGGCAGGATGAGGAGGGACAGCGTGAGGCACTGGTAGGGCGTGGTGGCCACCATGGTGGTGGTGGGAGGAGGAGGAGAGGATGCGCCGGTCGTCAATATTTCGTACGTGTTGTCCGCACGTGCCGCGTGTTTAGGGAGCCTCGGCATGCTCACGTCTAAATTGAGTCGCTCTCCTGACACGTTCTAAATGACTAAACGGCAGCCATCTACTCTCGACTACAACTCGACTCCAAGTCCGCCCACTGACACTCGGAACGGGGACTCATCGACATCCTCCGTTCCGTTTCCCTTCACCTTCCCGCTCCGCATCCGTCTCCTCACACCATCCCGCTTGCCTCTCTCCGCCATCCCCGTCGCCGTCCACTCCAGCCTACGACCGCAGCGGACGACGCCCACATCACGGCCGCCAACACGATCCCGACGCACTGGACCACATCCGAGCACTTGAGATCGCCATGATACCACACGACCAACTCCGCTCTCTCGACATCTACCGGAACGGCGAGCGCCTCTCCGCGGTGCCTCCGCAGTTCAACCCACCCACACTCTCTCGACAGCAATGACGATGGCTGCCAACACAGGGCGCCGATCAGTACTACGGTATGTCCACTGTGTCAGCGGCGAGTTCGACAACTCACCCACATGCTCGTCACAGCGCCAACGTCGACCCCTTCTGCGCTCATCTCCATCGTCCCGAACAGCGCAGCGCACACTCAGCATCGCTCCATGCCATCATTTCCGCGCACCTTCTTCTCCCCGACGCGAGAACAACGACGCGAACACCGTCGCGGCGCCTGCAAGGCACCACTTACCAGCAGCACCTACAGAGCGGCATACACACATCACATCACTGTGACGAAAGGAACGGCGAGCGCGAGGAGATCTGGACGACATCGGGGACCACCCGACGAGTGTTCGACGTCCAGATCGTCGCCCATGGGCACCACCGCGCGCAGAAGCCGAGCAGCCGGCGTGCCTGCGACAACAACGACGCGACGTAGGGACGAGTGCACCGGTGCCTACCTACGAGAAAACGTCACTCCGCAAATAACTCACCACCAGCACCTCCAGGGCGACATACAAACACCACGACAAGAACAGAACACGCAAGCAGGCTATCTGGACAAGATCGGCGCACGTCGGGCGAGCATCAGCCTCCCAGATAGTACGGATCGTGGCAGGTCGCCGCCCTCGCACTCCAGCATACGCCGTCACCCGTACTAACGTAACAGAGCACCTCCAGAGCAGCATACAGACAAACGGAACAGGGCCGGCGAGCGCGAAGAGGAAATCAGGTCGCCGCCCTCGCACCCCGTACTTACATATCGATGACACACCAGTGGGTGCATAACGTACCAGCAGAGCAGCGTACAGACCAACGGCACGGGCCTGGCAAGCGCGAGGAGGAGATCTGGACGACGTCGGGACCATCTGGCGAGCGTCCGATGCTCAGATCGCCCGGATCGTCGTCCATGGGCACCACCGCGCCAGCAGCCAAGCAGCCGGCGTATTTGGACAACAACGACGCGATCGCGAGGGTAGGAGACGAGAGCACCGGTGCGTAGTTACGAGCAAACGTCTCTCGGCGCGCAACTTACCAGCAGCACCTCCAGAGCGACACACAACATCAGAACGAAACCCAGTGGGCCGGCGAGCGCGAGGAGGATGTCTGGACGACATCGGCACACATCGGCGTGCGTCCAACCGCACGGATAGGCTGAGAGCAAGGGAGGGAGGTCCATGGGAAACACGGCGCGCAGAATCCAAGAAGTACGGATAGCCAGGTGTGTAAATCTCGTCCCATCCCCTCCTTTCAGCATCGCGCTCACAGCAGTGAGCTAGGCAGCACCGCAGCACCGCGGCAACACAGAGAACGGCATGGGCGATGGGCGATACGTACACCACAGCACCACTGAACGACGACGCGGGGTTACGGGATGCCCGACTCACGCCGTGGCTTGGACGACAACGGCTCGACTCGCGAGCGTAGGGAACGAGAGCACCGGTGCGTAGCTACGAGCAAACGTCACCCGGCGCCCAACTTACCAGCAGCACTCCAGAGCGGCAGACAAAGTCCACAGCGAAGGACGGAACGCGCGAGCAAGATTTCTGAACGATATCGGCGCACGTCGGGCGAGCGTCGACATGCAGATCGTACGACAGGTACAGGAGCCACGCAGCACGGACAGCGTGCAGCGCACAGGTGTGTGGATCTCCTCTCATCGCCCTTCCTCTCAGCGTCGCGCTCACAGCAGAGATCTAGGCGAACCGGCGTTGCAGCGACAACACCACTACCACAGAGAACGGCCATGGCGATGCGCCGATCCGCACGATATAGCGACACCGGAGCGTAGTCGGCAACGAAACGACGACGCTGGGATATGGGCGACCCACGGCCTGGCATTGCTTGTACGACAACGCCTCGACTCGCGAGGGAGTAGGGGACGAGAGCCTGCGGGAAAACGTCAGTGAGCACGACATTTCCTTGGCTGTATAAACATTACTCACTATGACAATAGTGCCGCCTTTCGTTCAGCACCGAGCCGCGGGATCTCTAGAAGTTACGGACAACTGCAACCCAGGCAGCATGGAGAAACCGAAATACGGGTGAGCATCGATGAGAAGGATATGTGCGTAACGACGACGAGGAAGGGGATCTGCAAGGGAAAGCGTCAGTGAGTGCGGCGCTGATTCGACCGTACAGGAACTACTCACATCTGTTAGGCCTGAAGTCGACGTGCGCGGCATGCAGGCGAATGCCTGCGGAATGGATCCCGGCCCACGAACGAGAACGCGAACAGCTCGGCGCCATATCTAAACGGCCGCCCATCTGTTCCACTTACCAACGAGGGCGACGACCACGCGCGGAAGGACCAATCATGAACCGAGGACGGCGTAGTTCCTCAGGATACGGGTGAGTGCGGTTAACTTATGTTCGTAATTTTGACTTACCCCGGCTTTGACCAGGCTAGCTGATCCAGTCGTGCAAGGGGACGGCGCCGACGTATCGTGCGGCATCGGCGAGGACGAAAGGGCTTGCAGGCGCTATGAGTAGCTGTAAGCAATGTCACGGCTGCAGAGACGAGCAGCAACTTACTTACTACGCGTTCTGAAGCTCGAAGGGCTATCTGCAGAGGGAGGACGACATTAGCGCGGTGCGTATGTCGTGCTCAAGGACACGCGCTCACCTCATCTGTAGATGCTTGTTGCGCGCCCGTACGCGGCATGGAATGTGATGTGCGTGCTGTAGCCGACATAAGGTGCAGCGCGTTAATGGTCAGCTATATCACTTAAGGACTACAAAAGCTCACTTCGAGGACAGCCGGATCACATAGCCATCGACGAGTGGAGGAGAGTAGCGCCAACCAGAACTGCCGAGCTCGGCGAGATAGAGGAAGAAGGGAGAAGACGAGGAAAGCAGAGCAGAGAAGAGCGGGATGAGGGAATGAGAGAGATATCCGTAGTCTTATATATACCTTTGGTAGATGTGTACGTACATAGAATGATAATGGTGGCATTGCAAATATTTCGTCCAGGGTCCGCATGCGCTAAGCGAATCTCGATCCCCATCTCCTCCTCCGTTTTCTCGTCCGCGTCGGTTGTGCATCCTTGCCTGTGTCTGTAGACCATACCAGTTATCAATAAGAGAACTCACAGCCTATTTTATTACAACTAGAATACAGAAAAGCGACCTGTTTGTTGTGTTTGAATCAAGTTTGTTATCGAGTGTAAAGCGTGCAATTCATGTTTCTACATTCTCAAAATTGCGAACCTCCTCTGCGCAGCGGTCAAGTACAGCTACTACCCACCCACCCAGCAGCCCTTGACCCACTAGGCCATATTACCATGTCGTAAAACTGAAGGGAAATGGCACTAACTTGCTTCTTCCATGCATTGCTCCGAACCTAAGCATTCAGCAAATGCATCTTCTTGCAGGCGGAAAGTTCAAGCGCGCAATCTTCGCTGGCAACGCACTAGAGAAAACCCTTGATGGCACTAGCAGCGGCGTTTTACGTGGCTTTTCCAGGTCCCCGCGCGATGCGCAATGTGCTGGAAACACGAAACGGGGTGGGAGGAGAGGATCATGCTCGGTACGGCTATCCTTGTCAGCTCCCGTCTGGCCGCTCCAATTTTTTGGTGTACAGTAAAGGCTTATTGGGGCTATGTATTACGACATTTACGAGCGTTCCAAAGAAGAGAGCCGCGGATGCGCTCTATGATTCAATCGATTGCATCTTGATTTCGCCGTCGTCTCGTACATCGCGCCGCATCGCGGTCGCAGCAATATGCAAACATGCTAGTACTGTATGTAATATACGACCCTAATAAGTTAGATACATCTCATGCGTTTCAAATGGCGGATTGGGAGAGGAGGAGCATGTCGTTATCAAAGTAGTTAATATCTGAACACCCATCTCTGTGATCAATTAGAATAAAAATTTATGTTCACAGAAGATTAGGTACGTCTGCGGCTGCCTTTTTATGTACAATGCAAATGCGTGCTATTTAGAGAAGATGTGCATTTTGTCATATTCAGGCGCCCAAAAATGGTGGCACAGTACGCGCGGCCCGGGCGCTTAACCTCGTTCGCGGTGCGCGGCGACAAGCTACCAACGGATTCTGGAATAAATCTTCCACCTGCTTCAACCCACATGGAAAGATTAACTCTAGGGTTGAATTTGACGATCATTTGGTGTTGCAAAATCACCAAACTCCTGAATCAAATTGATGACTCGCACTTGATGACTTCAAACAGAGTAAACACCCCGCTTTATATGAGACTTGATACAACTAACAATGACCACGGCCACTTTTTTATGTGTAATGCAAATGTGCGCAATTCTGAGAGCAAATGGATTACGCCGTATTCAGCACCGTCGCGGCGGCGCAACGGCGGCGCCTAAAACGGTGGCACAGACTCACAGTAAACCCGGTGCTTGGCCTCGTTCGCGCCGCGGCGCGGCAACAAGCTACCAATGGCTCCCGCTATATCTTCTCTACGGAATGTGGGATCCATAAAATTTCGCATTCTGTATGTTTTATTCGGCACACCTGTATTTAGCTTAGACTTTGATGATATTTCCGCTCGCAAAGCTTCTATCTTGCGGGTTGCTTAGAATTACGTTCACCGGACATAGCTTAAAATTTGATGACAATTACCGCTCGGCGCTCGCAACGCTTCAACCCTGCTAAAATATGGTGTCCATTGTATTGGGATTCCGTTCTTCCAGTCGCAAAGATCTCATTGGTGTACCGGGCAAAGTAGTGCGAGATTTACTTGTTACATTTGATATATTTTGTCACTGGTAGTTTATTGGCAATGCTTCTTATAATATTATTAGAAAGAACCATTCTTTTGAATTTACGGCGGTGATTTGGGGATGGAGGCAATAGTATGCATCCCGACGTCCGTTGTGTACTTGGCTTTTTGGTGTGTCCGTAATACTGTACACGGTTGTTGAAGTAATTGGCTTGGTCGGAACCGAGTGAGCGATATTGAAGCTGCTAGAAGAAATTACACGACAGGATTATGTGTAAGGGAGAATTTTCTATTTTCGGAGATGGATAATTTGGAACGAGATGTGGATCGTTTGTGGAAGGAATCATTGAATCTTGCTCGGAAAAAGAAATATATCGTAGTAGATAAAATGACATTAGAATAATAATGCAAGCAGCTCAAATCTTTGGAGGGAAGAAGTACAGAGCTATGAGGAAGGTTCATCCCTGCACCGTGATTTTGTGCAGGGGTCGGGACCGGTTACAGTAGTTTGAGTCTAAGGATTTGCCACCGTGCATTCCGAAATTTAGTCATTGGAGAAATGGTGACGGAGACGTGGGCGCATTGCTCCGGCTTGGCATTCTGAGAGTATAAAGACTAGAAATATTTCGATGGAATGTGTACCATTCTACCCCGTCCTAATGCCTTCATTCTGTTCTACATCCTCTGCCCTATCTATGATGGTGTTACCATATCAATATGAGTACTCTATTGTGCCTTGTCTTCCATATCATAGCTTCCGTCGTTCTCTCTAATTTAAGCGCCCATGCATAACAGAAGGTGCACTTCTGATCGCATGCATCCGCATCGCTTCTATGGCTTGCTATTTCTATGTAAGCCTTCTATTATTCAAATTTGATATTTTCACTTCCCATTAACTCACTTTGCCGCCTTTATCTTATCATAGTGACTTGACCATGCTCCAAATTCGATTTTCGGACGTCTCGCCACCACGGCCTGCAAGCATAGGCTCGTACAGTGTAGCGGAAGGTGCATTTCTGATCGCACGCATCCGCGTCGCTTCTATCACTCGCTCTTTCTAGGTAAGCCTTCTATTATTCAAATTTCATATTCTGACTTCTTGTTATCTCACTTTACCACCTTCGTCTTATCATAGTGACTTGACCGCGCTCCAAATTTGATTTTCGGATGTCTCGCCACCACGGCCTGCAAGCATAGCCCCGAATTCTGATTGGATTTTCGGAGTTCCGGCAGCCATCGACAGCAGATAGTGGCAGTCTGACATTCTTATTCACAGCTTGTCATGTCAGATATGGTATGTGAATGATTCAGAATAAGTACAATGTTGCGGCACTAATTAGGCGCCTCAGATTTTAATTAGATTTTTGGAGTTCCCGCGAGCAATGTTACAGGCTTAGACTGGTATGTGGCTGATTCTCAAATATCTTGCTGTGGCACTAACTATTACATTCTAGTTAAGAGTTTTGGATTTCCAGATACTTAGTCTCAATGTACGTAGCTTCGCCGTATTTGAAATTCGGCGCCTGATATCAAAATTAGATATTTGGATTTCCGGCGCTAATTGGTGCGGATAGGTTTACTTTGCATCGAGGCATTTTTCGCGCAAACTCAGTGTTCAAAAGTGCACAAAACCAACAGAACCTTCACACAGCGTAAATGGTAAGTTGATCCATTATATTTCATTACCAACTATCTAATCGGATTGTGTATCTTAGCCTTTGCGCACAAACCCAATTTCAAGTCACTGCACGAACTCGGCCGCACGTAAGTTCATTCCATTGCAAAGTAGAGCTAGAGCGAGTACGTAGGGTAAGTAGTTCCGAGTCACCTTGCCCTTCGGGGGGGGCTGCACTCTGCGCGCACTATATCAGAACCCGACTGGACATTGCGACCTACGCTCATTTTGAAAACTTTACCCCCGTTTAGGCAATTTCAGCACACAAAAGTGCCGTTTTCACTCTGGATTCACACCGAAAACACGAACATTAGCAGCAAAAAGGACTCACCATCGTGCCCCGCGCCGTCCACCGTCACGAGCTTCCGCCGCGCGCTCGGCGGGAGCAGCGCGATGATCTGCGCCGCGTATTTGGGGTGCACCGTGGCGTCTTTCGTGCCCTACAACAGGAATGACGTCAGATGGCAAAATGACAAAAATAAAATGAAGAGGACGTACGTGCAGAACCAACACCCGCTTCCCCTCGAACGCGGGCGACTCGAAGGACGCGCGCTGCCCGCGAATCGGCCCGTCCCGCAGAGACGACGATAACGCGTTGTTGTAGCCGGGTAGATGGGCGGATTGCAGACGCACGATCTAAGTGGCGTCAGAGATAAGCGTGTTGGGCCGACAGACACGGAAACGCACCTCGAGGATGGCATTATCGTCGACATTCCCCTTTGTCACCGTTTGGTTGGTGAGTCTTTGGAGGTATTTCTGTGGAAGCAGTCAGGCCAAATATAAACACACGACTCTAAGAATACCCGCGCACCTGAACGGGCTTCGTGGAGGCCAGTGTTTGGACCAGCGGGGAGGACATAAATTTAGCCGTGCGGGAGATATCACTTGACTGCACGCCATGTCAGCGGCAGAATGCGCGAATGAAGGAGAGTACGCACGTCCATGAGCCCAGCGCATGCAATGAGACCAACGCCCTCGTCGACAAGGTGGGGGAACTGCGCCGTAAACGAAGCCGCGATCGCGCCGCCCTAATCATCGTTTAAGCGTAGCCCTACCGGTGGCATGAGATGGGAACGCACCATGGAGACCCCCACGATATTCGCCTTCTCCCACTTCAGATACTGCATGAGAAACGCCAGCTGCGTGGTGTATAGACTTGTGGTATATGGCGTGTTCGGTGCATCCGAGTATCCTCTTCCATATAGATCTAGTGACTGTGAATACGCAGTGCTGATCACTGCGAGATTGCGCTCACCATAAAGCAAAACGCGATAACCACGCGCCGCGAGGGTGGGCGCTACGTCCTTCCATATAATAGCAGGTATCGAGAGCCCATGTATAAGCACCACCTATCCACACTGGGGTCAGATCACAGGTATCCATTCATCTCGGCATCCTACCTTCTTCCCCCTCTCCGGTCCTAAAAGCCAATATCTAACCTGCATTCGGAGTTCAGATAACGTTCCAGAGCCCCAACTGTGCGCGCACCCTTCCGTTTGGAAACGAGGCATATCCGCCGCCCGGGTAAAACTCTTCTGGGTATATCGACCACGATTTGGATTGCAGTGGCATGCTCGCGAGCGATGGGTGCACAAAGACAGGCGCGGGCGGGTTGGGGAAGATGGCCATGAAGTACGTCGTGAGCAGGAGGGGCGGCAGGATGAGGAGGGATAGCGTGAGGCACTGGTAGGGCGTGGTGGCCACCATGGTGGTGGTGGGAGGAGGAGGAGGAGAGGATACGCCAGGATGCGCCGTCGTCAATATTTCGTACGTGTTGTCCGCACGTGCCGCGTGTTTAGGGAGCCTCGGCATGCTCGCGTCTAAATTAAGTCGCTCTCCTGACACATTCTAAATGACTAAACGGCAGCCATCTACATCGCTAAAATAGCGCCCTCTACACTAGATGAAGGAATCCTATACGATCTGCTAAGATCCCATACAATGTCAGAAATAACCATAGAATGCTCGGAACACTTCTGACGTTTGCAAGGCAGTTCTACAATAGAATCCATTAGAATGCAAGTGATCATTACAAGGGTTTGCTGAGCTGGAATCCTACGCGTGGAATTTGAGAGTTACAAGTCTTTGGAAAGCTTGCGAAAACTTTATAAATGAATTCCATTGTATTTTCTGTCTTGTAGCCGTACAATCCCATTCAACACTGTAAAATTGCGTGAAATGTATGAAATACAGTCCGAGACGCTTGTATTGGAGTTGTAACTACCCTCATCGTAACATCGTAATGGCAATGAAATAATTCTAATACCCTTGTATGGGTACACAATATTTCTCAGGCATCAGAATGGGTATAATAACCGTAGCTACATTATAACATGGTTAAAAGTTTTTATCGTGGTTTAGACTCAAGACGTGTAGACGAATGTGGTTTGCAGCCAGCAGAGTTTTCTTACCAACAACATAGAACATCGGACTGTCACTAAGTCTCAATTTAGATTCGGAAAAAAGGTGTCATTTCGTATTACTATACTACCCAGAGCTCGGTTTTCTATCCGTGGAGACTGGGTTCAACGAAGAAGATTTCTGATTATGCAGGCAGCTAACATAAGTACCTACATATGTATGTAATTTCCACTTGAGATAGTCAACCTGAATCCTTGTTTCCCGTAATCAATGCTCATAACAATACATTTTACACCGTGCCATCTTCATGAAATCTCCCGCTAACATATCCGAACCTTCCCCACCGACGGATCATGATCGCTCGCCCGCACCGCCAGCGTCGGCGCCCAATTATTCACATGCACATGCTCGACCTGCACCCCGCCGCGGCCCGCAATCGCGCCCGACACAAACGCATGGTCCAGCTGCTCCGAGTTCTGGTCGAACACGTACGTGTACCGCTCGACGGCGGGGACGCCCGCGACCTCGTCGATGTCCTGCAAGAACGGCGCGAGCGGCGCGAACACGGAGCGCGTTTCCACGAACTCGTTGCAGTCGCCGGCGAAGATGATGTTCGCTGCGGGGTCCAGGGCGAGCAGGGACTGGACGAAGTTCTGCAAAATTACGCGCGATTATGAGTTGTGGAAGTACATACACATCAAGACGACGGAGGAAGGCGGGCTTACAGCTACAGCAGCAACTTGCCCCGTGCGCTTCTCCACGGGTAAGTTGACCGGCGGACGTGCGTTTCCCTGCGTAGAGCTTCCACCGTCCTTGGACTCGAGATGGACGTTGATAGTGAAGAAATCATGCCCTGACGGGGTCTCCCAATGCGCGACAAGGGGCTTGCGACTCGAGTTCCAGACACCGTTGGTAGGGTCAATGCGGCCGGGATTAAAACTTTGAAATCAGCATGAAAACGTGTTCCATTGTAAAAGTATGGAACTTAACATACTTAAGATGGGGTTTCATGGACGGTGTCGCACTAGCGTTAACCGCGTCCAGCGAACCACCCGCAGGAGAGCCCCCGAAGAGCTTCAGCCTCTCAGGCCGATATCTATCAAAGTCAACTTCAACGTCAGACTTTCCTCAGGCGACGCACAACAAAAAGCCTTACAGATACGCAGTCCTGATATTCCCTCCACCCACACCCCCATCTTGGTCGTTGACCGGATCGATGGAGGTGAACGCATACGTGACATTGCTGACCTTCGCAATGGCGTTAACGAGGGTAGTTAGAGTGACGGTGGCGTCGACGACGCCGTCGTCGGTCTGGCCGTCGTTGTCCTGGATTTCTTGCAAGAACATGAGGTCTGGCATGTTCAGGAAGGAAGCTATATGATTAGCGACTGTGGGGAGGTGCGCGACGGTTGGTGAAAGATTTTCCACCTATTTGAAATATAGAGTTATACGAATTTTGAATGTAAATTAAAGTCGTACATTATAATCCCCAAAGGTTAATGAGCATTCATCCAAGAGATCAGGTACGATAGTCGAAGGAGGGATGACTGGATCAGGAGACGAAGTGACCTGCATCGCGGTGGTCGGAAGCACATAGTAAAAACCAAATCTACGCACGGAAATTAAGATTCTAGAATGATAAACACCTTTAAAAAAACATACGCACTGGAATACTACAACACCCGTAATATCACTGAACGTAGTCCCGACAGCAGTCGCAGGATTGTCGGTGCCATCAAGTGGGGCACCAACGATAACAGCCTCAGGGTTCCCGTCCACAATCCCATCTGGGCCTTCACACCATCATCAACAACTGCCACCCAAAAACTGAAAACACCAAAAGCACCAAACGAAAAAAGGCACCCAACTCACCAAACGTCATCGTGAGCCCCCCACGGCTATTCCTTCCAGTCGTCTCCCAATCGCCATACACCCAAATCTCCCCAAAGCTATTCGGGAACGCCACACCCACCGGCTTCGGGATCGTCACCAGCTGCCCCTCGAGGCTCGCCCAGAAATCAATACCATACACCCCCGGCTGCAGCGGCGCATTCACGTCGTCGATCCTGCTCACATTATTCGGCACCGAGAGGAACCCGTCTGGGCCGACGTCCAGCGCGCTGAACAGCCGCGTCGGCGGGCAGCGGTCCCTGCCCAGCACCACGGGCGCGACGGTGTTATTGGACGAGAGCACGACGATGTTGGTGGGCGCTGCGAGCTCCGTGCCGGTGAGGTCGTTCGGCGCCGAGCTCGTGCGGAACTCCTGCACCCTGCCGCTGAGCGCGATGTGATCGCCGACGGCGATGGACTTGAGCACGGTCGCGGAGCTGGAGAAGACGAAGAGCCCGTTGGAGACGCGTGCATCGGTGGAAGGCTCGCCGACGAGATAGAACCCGTTCGTGGCTTTCGCGGTCACTGTGCCGGTGAGATTCGTGATCGTTTGGCCGACGAGGGGGCTTTGGAAGGCGTTTCCTTGGATATCCGTGATGGAGACTGCTGAGACCACTGCAGCGTAAGTGAGCCCCAGCAGGAGAAAGGACAGTTTTGTCATCGTAGCCTGGACCGCAGCTATGGCCGCGCAAAAAAGATAGAGAAGTCAACGACGAGTAGCCTGTGAAGCCCTACAAACCCCATGCTAGGAGTTTAAGTACAGACTCTCAAGGGCCTAGGCGGTGCCATGGCACTAAGAACGTTCACGTCGCGAGCACATGCTGCTGTGCGAAGCGCTCTCTAATCTAACCAAGCGTTTTCGAGTTGGGTGCGAATGGTGTGGGGAGGTGTGTGAGCTGGTGTCATAGACCGCATGATGGAGGGGCTATAAAAAGAAAAGCCCGGGAGAAGCGTACGGCCACCTCTTTGTTGGTTGACAGCGCCAATCTTAAGGATAGACATGCCCAGGTGGCGGCGAATGATTAATGATTAATGATTACTGATTCAAGAAGGCGGTGTCAAGATAGGATGGATGGGTTGAGTCAAGAAAGAAAGCTGAGTTGTCTGCGCACTGATGCTGTTTTGAGAACACGTGCTTTAGTTTCTCTTGGTAGAAAACGCCGCAGACAGAGACTGGAAAAAGAGGAAGAGCGCCTACAAACTATGTATCATTTATTATGAACGCAAAGAGTCCTCTTTTGTGTTCTTTTTCCTAAACCCAAAGCCTAAATTTGAATTTGAAGTATATAAATGGCAAAGGCACACCTGAACTTCTCTCGTCGACAATGAACTTCCAGAGACTTCCAGTGACAATCAAAAAGCATCCGAGTCCTTCAATTGTGGCACGTTCGTCGCCCTGCGCAAGCGCCAGAGCGCGAATAGAGAGGACGCGCACTTGCTCTGCAGTTTAACTACAAACCGCCACTGTTATTCCGCAGGCTTGAGGCTTCCGTCCCCGAAAATCGCTTGCGAAGTTTCTCCGATGGCAGTCCAGCAGCGTCAGCGAGAACGGAAGTCGGTGGATTTTCCGGTACCCTTCTTATCCCATAAACGACTTACACGTATCATTTTTTATTTGATTGCTCTCCATTGGCAGGTACTCTTTATCAAAAAGATGACCTACTTGCCTGAGCCGACATTGCCTCAATCACTATCTCCACCCGGCCTGCACACACACACGTCGTCACTAGGACGAAAACATCCAACTACTGAGGGGCTATAAGCATGGAGACATACAATCATAGCAGTCTGTCAAACTTACAACAGGTTCCTGAACTTGAATTTCTTTTTCTTAGGTGGCGCTTTTCCAGACAGATGTCGCAATCGTTCCGCTAGTGTGCCCCGTGTCTCGTTTGGTGGAGATTCGACGACGTCCCTAATAATACTCCAGGCAGAATCCTTTCCGTTGTCGTAGTCGAATCGCAGGCGAAGGATATTTTTGGAATCTGGGCGTTCCAAGGAATCTATCAATTGTTGTTCCTTCAATTCGCCTTGTGTTTTAGAACGCGAAGACCAATGTGTGGTGACGAGCGAAACACCAGGAAGAGCAAGGATCCTCCGAATCCCTATCCCCCCCATTTCGTTCCTCAATTTTAGGTTTTGGATATTTTGCATACACAGAATACCGGCCACTCTGGTACCTGGTCTGCACATACACACAGAGGAACCTTGTGAGATAAATGAAGAAAGAGAGGCATTTCGGAACTCTACCCACTCCTTCTGTAGCCACTCTGCAATCTCCCTTAGAATATCAGTATCAGGCCGTAAATCCGATGCATCGAGGCCTGGTGTATCAACCAGTTCGACATGTGTTGTACTGCCGCTGCCGGGGATGGGATTCTCCACTCTAAAGGGTCGCACACACTTCGTGCACGAAGTCACATCTCCCTCGGCGCCAACAGTTGGCGATGGATTGAGGTTAGGCTTCCCGGCGACAGAGATGAACTGGACAAAGGGTCATCGTCATCATGAGCATCGTCATTCAATCGATCGTCTGACATTACTCTTTCCACCGCCAGTTTCACCTAACAATCTAATGAAAGGCGTTATCAGTCAAGCGTCGAGTTATTTCGTAGTATGATCGGACATAATGATGGGTAGTGGGGGTTCAGAGGTTTGTTCTCTGACTGGCTGCTTCATACTGATACTGCGAGAAGAGAAGCTTGAGAAAGGGGAAAATGAGATACGAGTGATTGTCAAAAGCTCGAAGTTACATACCTTTCTGCCTGCAGATTCCCACGTCCATTTGTCCTTGGTTTTGACATCCCTCGGCGAGAGGATATGTTTGCGGAGGCTCGAGGATTTGGAGTCTCGACTGATATACGAGCTTACTAGAACTTCTAATGGAAGTCTGCCTTATGTTTTGTTAAGACTAACACCTGCAGGAAGCGTGCCTGCATTGGCATGTCATGTTGAAATTGAATATGCACGGTGAGATACCATGAGGTATGAGCAATTTAGCTTCTGTCGTTGAAGACCAGTTACGGCGATGGTATAAGTAATACATAATGATGCCTCAAGCTCAAGGTAAGTTATTATCAGAGCTTTGAACATGCCGAAGTTTGATCGACATTACAATGTTATTTAGAACTTGCGAGAGCGGTCCCGGTCAGCGGTCCAACTGCGTCATGTAGCATGAATAATTGGTCGTCTTAAATGACTCTTTCCACAGCCAGTCTCCCCGACCAATTTACCGCATCGACAAATTGTGAGTGGGCGAGCATCAAAATAGAGAGGACGCTTGCTTCGTCGATGGGTATTTATTACTGCGCAGTCCATCTACTAAAAATGAGAGCGACGATCCTAAGAACACAAATATCCATAGCATAATTATAGGGATCAAAACTTGGAGTGCATAGCGAAAAGGGAAAGACCTAGTTCAATGGAAACCTAGTTCAATGGAATGTCCACCGTATCGCCTACATCATCGTCAACCGAATCGTTCAACGACACTTGGCTCATTGAGTTTTCTTTCTCCATAGGCGGAGGCGCCGGGACCTCGATATTCGACGGCGTGACAACTGCAGCCCGCCCTTCCTCTTCTGCAACATCATCGGCAGGCGGCGACGCGGGCTTCTTGGCACTCTCCGCGAGCACGCTCGACGGCGTGACCGGCGACGTGGGCGGGAACTTGAACTCCTTGTTCATCGACCCATTGCGGCTCTTTCGCTTCTCCGACCTCAAGCTCGCCGCCCGCTCCAGATGCACGGACTGCGTGTCCGGGTCCGTCTCGTCGCGCTCCTCCACCGTCGGCTCCGGCTGGCGCACGCCCGCCGACGGCGGCTGGTTGACGAACGCACTGCTGGGCGGCGTGCCCGGGGCGCGCGACGGCGGCGGCAGCGACGCGCGCACCCGGTTCGCCGGCGCGCTCTGCGGCAGCGCCGGGTGCGACATGGACTGCGGCCGGTTGCTGAAGTTGGCGCTCACCGGCGTCGTCGCGCTCGCGCCGAGGTAGAACGACGCGATGGGCACCATGCGCTGCTCCGCGTGGCACGCGAGGATCCAGTGCGGCTGCACGACGGGGATGCTGAGCTGCAGCGCGCGCTGGTACGTCACGCCCGGGGCGCTCGCATTGCCGCCCGCGGCGGGCGTCGTGCACACGAAGTGCGAGGTGTCGATCTGGATCGTGTCGCTCCACTTGGCGCCCATCTCGCGCAGCGCGAGCTTTGCGTTCTCGAGTAGGACCGCGTCCTGCACGTTGCCGAAGCACACGGACACGCCGGAGGTGTCCGCCATGGTGTGTGTGCGCACGCGGAGGACGTTGGACGGGAAGGTGCCCGCGGTCGTGCGCAGGACGAGCTGGAAGGAGTATTCGGTGTTGATGTCCATCCCGGAGTGTTTCGTGGAGGTGTTGGTGAGGGGCGAGGGCACCGCGGAGAGGCGCTCGCCGTTCCGGTAGATGTCGAGGGAGCGTAGCTTGGCGGTGGCCAGCTTGATGGGCGGCCATTCGAGGGTGACAGACGTTTGGGTGATGTTGCGCACCTACGGCATGTTAGAGAAGAATATTTTGAGAAACCGAGGGCGTACAGATAGCTTTGGCGGCTCCGGCGACGTTTTTCCGAATTCATCCAGGATATCCTCTTGCAGCGACCAAAACTCGGACTCCCGCTTCTGTTCCTCCACATGGTTCTGGTGCACAGCAATGTTCACGATCGAGCCCGTCGTCGCTCCTGGTGGCAAGAGAATGGACGGAAATTCAATCAGGTGGGCGCGTTCGCCGAGCAGGATCTAGCAAGAATCAATCTTTGGACGCCACGCAAGGGATATGGAGGGTAGAACTTACAGCCATTCCCGCATCTAGTATCCCGTATCAAAGCATTAGCTCTTGCGACAGGGCCAAGGAGAACCAGACACGCACCGAGCTTTCCCACTGTGAAAGTGAAGCTCTCCTGGGATTTTGTCAAGGACATGGAAGGCGATGAGGGCGGGGATGGATGGGTATACGGTCGTCGTTCAGGTCAATCAGGTCAAGTTGCGTCAAGCAACATTCCGCTGCGCCCATGAATAAGTTCTCACGATCAGCTCAGCGACCGCCACAGGGCATCAGACAAGCATCAGAATCACTAAGAATTATATAGTTATAAGGCAGGAAAAGGCAATGAAATTCATTCACAAGACTTTTTCATGCTTCCAAGCACTTGTAGCGTCGAAATTCCTCACGTTGAATTTTAGCTCAACGACGCCTTGCAACGAATAGGTAAATTCTAATCAAATTCTAATGGATTCTTTTGGGATTCTTGATGTATTCTTTCGTAAAAATATAATTGCAAACACCGGAATTATTCTGAACATTCCAGCAGCGCTTTCTTCCGATGCCGTTACTACATTTGTGACCATTGTATGGAATTCTGTAGTGTAGAGGTCGCGATGCCGCTTTCAATTTGATACCGCTGCGCCCAAGAATATGTTCTCACGGTCAGCTCTAGGGCTTACCATCAAGGACAGGTGTTTATTTAGCATCAGAGGCTCCTGAATCCTAACTAAGCACCCTTGGCTCTCGTCTTCATCTCGTTCCTCTCCACCCATTCTCGCCTTCGCGTCTGCGCCTGGGGCGCGCTAGTACTATTGGCAGGCACAAGCCCTTGAACTCCAAATGCCAACATGAGCACTTCTCCGGACACAAGCTCCAGCGGCACGTTGCCAGTAGACGGGGCCAGGAACGCGAAGCCTGACGAGGATCAGGACGGGAGGCCGCAAGATATACCGAGCAACGTCACCAGTAGCACCACTACAGCGGACGCCGACGCGGAGGGAAAGCCGGACGGCCATGACAGCGAACAGCAGCCGAATGGAGAACACGAGGACGAAGATGGCAAGACGGATGAGGAAAGCGAGAGCGAAGAAGGCTCCTCGGGGTCAGGTGAAGAAGATGAAGAAGAGGAGGACGATGACGACGACGAAGAACCTGCACTGAAGTATGAACGAATAACGGGAGAAATACCCGACTTATTCAAAAAGGACTCTGCATCTGCACTTACGGTTTCGAATAAGCTCATGGTATATCTCAATTCACTTG